>JANSTX010054204.1:0-11240 GCA_027564355.1 Penthetria funebris | reverse complement strand
GCAATATATTCTTTTTCCATTTTCGTTTTGTCCGTGATCGTGCTGAGTCGTCGTTGTATAAATCCGATCCGTTATCCAAGGCTAAATTCCTAGTACTTTGAGCGGTATTAATTTATAGTCTAGAGGCAGCTTGTTAGGCCAACCTTCGACTTTGCGACATTCCGTTCCTATCTTGATTAATTATCTCAAGAATCTTGTGTACATAAGAAAAAGTACTATTTTATCATTGAGCATCAAAAACATTGTTTTGTATTTTTGTAGTAATTGTGGTCTATTTTGTCTTGATCAATATTATTTTATATTTTTCTGTCTGTATTAAGCTTTTGGACTAATGTCACAATAATTTATACTCGTATAATGAAAATATATGGAAATAAAAACTATATTGATAAGAATGAACATATTTGTTCATTACAATTACTACAATTTTTATTATGGAATAGTAAACAATCAATACAAGTCAATCAAAATGCGTATATTTATGAATTCATTGAAATACAAAATATGTGATCGATTTCAAAGGTTGATACACCCAATTGTTTTTTCATGGATCAGATATTAGCTCCAAACATTATTAGGAATGCAATTGCTTCAGTTAATAATATGAAAAAAAATTTTGTTAGTGTTACAGTTGATTTTAGTAAAGTGTATACTAGAACACATAAAATCATAACTTAAAGTTGCCCATAAACTAAATTGTATACTTTAATATTTTTATCTTATCTACTATCCAGTCAAATAAAAAAATAAATTCTTTAGCTCAGTTAAAATATTAGTCATAATGTTATAAAAGATCCTGCATAGTTTAAATAGCCCTTTAAATAATAAATCGGAAATGTTTGCCCTAATTACTGTACAATATACACAAATGCAGGTATAGGATCTAAATTTTATTTACATTATTCTAAAAGTTAGTACCTGAAAATGAAAATGCAAATATATTTGTCATTATTATAAGACTATTTTATGTGAAAATGATAAGAGTATTTTATGTTTTAACTAAAGAGTTTTATATGGAAATTTATTAATTTACGTACATTTGTGTATCTACCTGAAAATCATTTATAGTTTATTTGATTCTACTAATATAAATAATATTATCAGTAAAATTTGATATATTTATTTACGTATGACGAATCAGTATCGTTTACATTTCATGTAGCTACTAAATGCTACTTCCGTTGATTAACCAACTTGCCCATAGTCTCCAGAAATTCCAGTCTCCGCATGACATGAAAATTCTAGGTATGCACCCGGAAGGTAGGTATAAAAATTGGTGATGATAACTTTAGTATGTTATAGTTTATAATACAATTTTTCACTCAAGTTATCTATTTCTTTCATAATAAATATGATTACTGTTAATGTTATCCAAATGTTGTAGACGCCAGCTACCCTGATGTCCTTATTTAGATATATGAATATTTTTCACCATGATTTGGATCAGAATAGTTGAATTGTATTGCAGATAGTCGTCGGTTAACTATGGGGTCTATGAGCTTTCCATTTTATCTTTATACGTCTTGTACTTATTATATTAGGTTACACCTAGTCATTTCATCCTTATATGGTTGATGAAGACGTTCGCAATTCCATAAGTATGGAATCAATAACATTGTCTAAATAGGCGATTGATTGGATAGGTACTTGAGTTACAACAGCTATGTATATAATTTTTAGATATATTCGCTTTTAAGCGAATCTTATGCGATTTTATGTTTTAACTCATGCAATATCGTTCTCATTTCATTCGACTCCAGTTAAATATTCAGGTATTTACCAGTACAATTTATTTTCGTAAACATGTAATCTCAATGATAGTGTGTAGATCTTCACAGATAGGTTATCCACCATGCATTATCAATCTATCGTGCTGAATTGTTTGATTATCTATGTTAAATGTTTATAAACATGTGTGATAGAACGTTGATTGGTTGATATTTTACATTCAGTTCTTGTAACATAATTTGATGTATGGTTAATTTCAACCAATTATGTCAAACAAATTATAAGCTAATGAGATGATTATTTCTCAGATATTCAATATTATATCATATAAATGTTGTTGAACGATAATATTTTGTTGTGACAAAAATTTCAATTTCTTAGCGCAATATTAAGTATACAAAATAAACATAAATAGTAAATTAATATAAATATTAGTTATATGTTGTCATTTAAATGAACTTTAAACTAATTGATTTATAGATAATTACACGAATTTATTTAGAACAGTTGAATGCAGTTAATATGCTAACGAGAATAGGGTGGTAAATGCACAATTTATAATATGTTTGTGATAAGAATTTTTTAATATACAATTGTCGCCTCCATAATATATTATCAAAAATTTAATAACATTTAAAATGAATATATTTATTATACTCTTAAAATATATAAGATGACATTATGTACAATAAGTAAGAATTTAAATGTATACACTATATGTAAATGTATATATATATATATATAAATATATAGACGTAGATAATACATAAATGGGAACAAATATTTCAATAAATAGATTTTAAAGAATTTTTAAGATCATAAATATGCATATCACAAATTTGTCAGTGTTACTATTGAATTGGCAAAGTAAGGACTTTCCTAAAATTAT
This sequence comes from Penthetria funebris, assembly GCA_027564355.1. Lineage (NCBI taxonomy): Eukaryota > Metazoa > Arthropoda > Insecta > Diptera > Pleciidae > Penthetria > Penthetria funebris. Next base: position 8,623 of record JANSTX010054204.1, on the reverse strand, counting down.
TCAAATTGTAAACGGTAAAATAAAAACATACCTCTTCATCAGTTAAAATTTTGGATTCATATAAAGATCAAAGTTATAGATACCAGTAAATTTAAAATTATTGATTTATTAATTTTATTTTAAAAAAAATTGTGTTTTGTCAGTTGATTATGATACCAATATTTGTAAAAGACAATTTATGTGATAGAAAATGAATAACAGAAAATTCTTTTTTAAAAGTTATTTAATTTTTAATTATTTGTCAAATTTTTCAACTTTATATATTTCTGGTTTTTAAAAAAAAAAAATAATGTTAAATAATTAAATATTTCAATTTATATGTATGGAATAGATTTAAAATATTAATAAATTCCATTTTGACACGTCTATAAACAAAAATTTTGCCAAGATAAAAATATATTGGACAAAGGTTAAATTCATAATTTAGATTGCGTATTTGTGCTAATTATTAATAAATATTATTATTAATATTTTTGCGTTCTTGAAAGTTTATAGAATTTTTTAATCAGTGTTAAAAAGTATCTTGAATAATTTAAAATAAAAGTGATTATAGTTATGATATATGAGTGATTGTAATAATAACAAACGTCTTGTATAACCATAATAGACGATAATGTTAATGAAATTATCAATATAAAAACAAATAAAATAATATAAAATAAGTAATCTTCATTAAATTATTTATAAAAATTTCTTAAAATAGAAAAATAATGCAGAAACAATTGAATCGATAAATCATCAAAATATATTGCTTTTGATTAATTAACATTTATTTTATTAATTTTAAATCATTAATTTTTATGTATTTATTGTTATTATAAATTATAAATTAAATGTGTGCAATGTTTTCATTAAATTTTACAAAAAGACAGTGGTTAACCCTTTTCATCATAGGACTAGCGGATTTTTGTAATGCAATTTGTGTTAGTTTGCAGGCACCATTTTTCCCACAAGAAGTAAATATTTGTCAAAGTTAATTAGAATATTTAAAATAACAATACATAAAGTTAATAAATTAATAGATAATAAATATTTAGGTTTATGTCAATTATATTTATGCTGATAAGATTTTAGTTCTTAATTAATATATTGTACATATATATATCTATTATTTCTAGCCAATTATTCAATTATCCATAATACTTTATAGAACTAAAGTATTGATGAAATTTAAATCAAACACTCTTACTATAATATAGTATACGTGGTATTATAATACATAAATATAATTTGTATATTTTAATTAAAAAAATAAATAAAATATAAAACCAAATCCAATTCTATCTTGATGATCTAATTTTAACGAGGTCTCCACTTCATTACGTTTTTTATTCCATCTTTGATCTTATAATCTTCACTATCATCACAACATTATTTGCGGACCATTTCTTTAAATCAAGATATTTAAATTAATTTTTTTTACATTTTGCATTTTCTGACAAATTTTTGCGAATCACTGTTTCAGAGATAACTTAATGCGGTTTAGTAATATGTTGACTGACAATTCGAAAAACACATGAATGAGAAAATTTGATTGACAATTATCAATTACATTGATAATTAATTTAACATCAACATTGACGTAAATTTCCACCATACACACATTAACTACAACTTCTTTAAAATTTTGATTCAATTTCTAGAAATTTTTCGTTTTTCTATAATTTTCTTTCGATCAAACTTAGTGTAAAAAAATTTAATTTACCACACATATGGTAATATACTATTCAATCTCATCGCTTATGTTGCTTCCAATAGTCGATTCCTCATATTGTTTCGGTTTTTCTAATTTCAAATTGAATATGCCACTAACTATTTGAATATAATAACAAAAATTCATTGATATCGGAACTATACTAGAGATGATTAGCATGCAATATTGTACACACGAAGATATGTATGTTATCATTGCAATTAATCACTGATGATTGTTACATATTGTCAGTACATTGAGAAAAATAAGTACTTTTTAATGAAATTATAATAGATTTTTAAAAACAATTATAAAAATCTACAGACAAATGAAAAATTTTTATGCAGATTAGTTATAGGTGAAGACGTATATAGCATATATTCATATTCATATAGAGCACAATTTAACATGAAAGTGGTGACCAAATTCAATGTCGGTTAATATAATACTTTTAATTAACATCTACATTTAATTAATAAATTAATAATGATAATATCGTATATATTTATATATATTTATATTGTATATTGTTAGCACGATATTACTTTTTCTATTATAATTACTAATTACTTATTTAAGTCAAAGTTCACATTTCATATTATTTGTTGTAAATATGAAAATAGACACATTTCTTGAAAAAAATTACCCATTTATCGTCTTTACATAGTAATCAAATGCAATTAAACAAAGTATATGTAAGTGAATTTATAAAACAAATTAATTGCGATGTATGTTAATAATTACGTAAACGACACAACTGTGTATAATTGAACGTGTATTTTGTTAGATTATTTGAATAAGTTTGGTTTCTATCATATCATATAAAACACCCAGAAAATTCATCAAAACCTCATCACATGTTATTTATATCATCTAGTGGATTATTGTTTTGGAAGTACTTTTTATGAAAATCATACGAATAATTGAACTAATATCAAATCCGCATATCAAAATTAATTAAATTTAATTAACTATTTAAGAATAAAATTTGTATATTTAACATTGTTGGTAAAAATGGTTCAGATGTTGCACAATGAGATAGGATATTAAATACAACATCTACGTATAAATCTTTGATAACATCGATATATAAGTAAGGTAACATCTTTGTCTGCTCGAAATATTTTATTTCACATTATTTATTTATAAATTTACTTTAATCATAACTTAAAATCATCGTCATCATCTTGAGTTTTACATCATTTGAGCATATATTATTCTTGTACTCATCGATATGAATAAACATCTTAAAAATTACATCAAGTTTTTTTGTGCTACATTGAGTATTTGATTAAAGTGTCGAGCAAGATCTCGAGGGAACAAAACCTGAGGATTTTGATAGCAAAGCATCAGTTTTTTTCCAATTACTGATAAGATCAATGACATTATTCCGAGCGTGTTAAATAAATAAGTACTGATACTACTTCGTAAATATAGTAAATGGCAAGAAATTATAGGTATCAATATTTATAATAATAAAAATATAACAATAATTTTAATTAAAGTTCAAAAGTTATCCATTGTATGAAATGTATATTATTATTTAAATTATTTTTAATCAAAAAGTTGAGTATTTATGTGCTATTTCCTGCTGTTATCAAACTCTACAAATGAAAGTGATGAAATATTTTCATAATTGTCATCATTAATGAGAGAATTCTATATGCCCTAAATTATCATGCATGTTATCTTACCCAAAATTATGATATTTTAAAAATTTTATTTTTTATGTTCCTTTATATATGCAGAGGTTATAAACTTTAGATTAAATTTTACTGTCAAACAATTCTAATGGCATGCATGCAAAAAAATGTTTTTAATTCATCAATATTTTAAATTTAGTAATTTTTGAAATCGAATCTTAATTGAGAATCAAATTTGGAAATTATAATATATTTATTAAAACTATAATTTATTTATTTAAATTAGGCGGAGAAAAAAGGTGCATCTGCAACTGAATACGGTCTTGTATTTGGCATATTTGAATTAGTTGTATTTATTATTTCTCCCGTTTATGGACAATATATTAATCGAATAGGACCAAAAGTACTATTTAATACAGGAATATTTACAACGGGTTTTTCTGCCATAGCATTTGGACTGTTAGATAGAGTTCCCGTAAGTAATTCAGAAAATAAATTATTTTAAATTAACTTTATCACATAAAAATATTTTTCTTTTCATAAACATAGGGACATAGTCTATTCATAACACTAGCATTTATTATACGAATTATTGAAGCATTGGGTAATGCTGCATTTTTAACAGCATCATTTGCAATAATAGCAAAAGAATTTCCAAATAATATTGGCACAACATTTGTAAGTTCTATCTTTAACAGTATACAACCTAGATTCACAAAGACGCAAGGTTTTATAAAGTGCCAAAAAATGATTTAATTTTTACATATTTTAGGCATCACTGGAAACATTTTTCGGTTTAGGTTTAATTGTTGGTCCAATGGTAGGCGGTGCACTTTATGCCGTAGGTGGTTATTATTTACCATTTGTTATATTGGGTTCATCTTTGCTTGTCACAGCATTTTTAACAATGTGTATATTACCAAAGCATCCACAAACATGTAGTGATTCAGATCAACTAGTTCGTAAGTGTGCCTTAATGTGATTTAATATTTAATTTTTTACAAAATTATTTACTTATTCTTGGTATTTGCAACACATTTCTTGGTAATTCGGTATCTTAATTTGAAATCTTTACTTTAAATATTAAATCGCCATAAATTTAACACTTGCAATTAGTTCTGTTTTAAATTTTCTATATTCATAATCTATAAAATATATTTATAACATTTATAACATATTAATGTAGAAACGTTCTGTTGTCTTTTTATACATATTTTATTAGCCAGAATAACACTATAGCCAGAAATAATTTAATTCTGAATATATATATTAAAATAATAATTTAAATAAATGTAATTTGTAGCATCATTAAAAACAGTTTTAAAGATACCAGGGGTATTGGTATGTTCACTCGGAATATGTGCAACAAGTGCATCAATTGCATTTTTAGGCGCAACTCTTGAACCACATTTAAGACAATTTTCATTAAGTCCTGTACTATTAGGTAAATATATTTTGTTTTAAAAATCATAATAATTGTTTCACATTACAGTATTAACTTATTCTTCGTAACATTTTCAGGCATGGTTTTTGTAATTAATGGTGGTATTTATGCTGTAACAGCTCCATTCTGGGGATGGATTGTTGATAAATATATGAATCCTAAAATTTCATCATTAATTGGTAGTATTTTGATTGCAATTGCATTTTCTCTCATTGGACCTGTATCATTTCTTCCTTTTGAAACGTAAGTAATATTTTGTTTATTTCATTATTACATATATTTATATATATAGTTAATTTAAATTTGTTCTATTACAGTAAACTTAGTACAGTCATTTTCGGACTCGTTTTACACGGCGTTGGTATATCTGCAATTCTAGTTGCCAGTTTTGCAGATGCCCTAAAATCATCGATGTAAGTATTAAATTATTATTATAAATCCTTTATAAAGAATGGTGAAAACAGAGTATGAATAATGCATATCTTTATATAATTATATTTCTTTATAATTAAACATAATCCATCCAGATTAAGCTGGGTTACTAATTTAACAAATAAACATTCTTTAAGGTACTAATATATCTAGACATTTACCGAAAATGTAATTTTATTTAACTTATTAAATTTATTTCTAATAAATTACTTTCTTTTTATTTAGGCGTGGAGTTGCGGATGGTATTGAAACCTACGGTTTAGTATCCGGTTTATGGACATCAACATTTGCATTAGGTGCATTTATTGGACCATCTGTTAGTGGTGCATTATATGATTCTATAGGTTTTAGAAAGGCAATAATATTTATAATTGGTTTGTAATATTTATTATATTTATTTATAAGTTTATATAATTCTAATTTTTGGAAATATTCTATTTAGTTTTACATGTATTAGTTGCCTCAATCATAGTAATATTTTTATGTATTGATCGAAGACCCAAAAAATATAAAGAAATATCAGCATCAGAATCTTTATTAAAAAGTCGTGAAAGTCTATTCTTTAATAACAATAATGATAAAAGGTTAGAATAAATATAACATTGATCGATATAGATATAGAATTGCTAACATATATTATTTATTTATATTTTATAGTCACCTTAATTGTAAAGGTTTCACTAATGGTACTGCAATTACTATTGAACAAACTCGTCAAGGTGGCATTAGTAATTTAATGATATGCAATAGTTATAATCAAAAGCACTGCCAACAATGGGCAAGGTAAATACCTAATATTTTTTCCAAAAAAAAAAACAAAATTAAATAAATTATATTAATTAAATTAAAATTAAATTATATTAATTATGAATTATTAATTTATTCTACAGTAGATGTGAACGTGAAACAAATTTAGGCATTGGCATTAGTCAATTTTATGGTAGTATTGAAGGTATGCGAAATGGACATCAAGAGACAATTGCATAAAAATTACTAGGAGGGCAATATTGCACTAAATGCCGAAGTTATTAAAAAAATAAATGAAAATCATAAGACTATTTTATAATTTATAAATACTTTTTTTTTAATTTAAATTTTTGTCTACGAGTATACATAACAAATTATTATTATTTTCTTTTTATCACTAAAAAAAAAGTAATTATTGGTGTTCATACATTAGAATGGTTGATGCAGTTTAGAGATACTATTTTGTTCATAATTTTAATGTTTATTTTTAAGAAATTAAATAAGTTATTGTACATATTATATCATATTAGCATATAGTTTATTTGCAAATAAATGTTTTTTCTAAATACCTCTTGTTTTTATTAAAAATTCCTCTTACATTAAAATTCCTCTTACATTATTTGGTTGGACGATCAATTAAAAATTTTCTAGCAATGCATTATATTTAGTGTGATGATCAATTCAGATGTTCTTATATAGGATTAATAATGGATGCACACTAGTCTTTTAATTTTTATAATCCTAGATAGATAAATGCTGTATAATTTCTAATTTTGTGATTCATCATTATCAATAGCATAAATGTAATTATATTGCAAATCCAAGTGCTTATTATGAGTTTTAAATCAAAGTGTTGTGCAGTTAAAACACCGCTTTTATATCATTAAAACATATAACCACTTATTTGACATCATGCAGTGGACGGGTCTGATGATAATTGGCCCAATTCAAGTATTTCTTTCCTTTATTAATTAGCCATCACTCAAATGTTTTCGAGTTGAAGTAAACTACAGCAAACTCAACAGTTTTCATTTAGCAATCGTTATATTTTAATGGATATCAACTACTGACTATTACTGAACGTTGTTACTTACACAAAATAATATCTGGCAATTGGTGACCATTCATTGCTTCGCACTTTATTTCTCTTTGCAAAACATTGGATGTAACATTTCACTAACTTTCAAGTGTTACGGTATGGATTTTATAGCAAATATTGTTTTCTAATTAAATATTTTTCCTTTTAAATAATGCCAAAGGGAAGCGGTAAAATTCGGTGAAAGCTATTGAGTTTCAGTTTTTCTATTACGACTTTCAAAAGTGTTATTTGCCGATTCTTGACTCTAAATATGTTTGGATTTTGTCATTTACACCGCTTTAATATTTCTTATACATAATGAATTTTTTCTACATAGTCCTTACAATTATGTACGCAGATTTTATACGGTTACTTTTGATGTTGAGAGTATTAACCGATAGAATTATCCGAAACAGCAGTTATTTGTTTTCTGTAAAATAATTACAACAAATTCGGTAGATTCGTTTGTAAATCCACGACTATAAAAAGTTTGATGGTGACATGGTCAATTATGGTCTTTATTTTAATTTATATGAAGGTAAACTTTTGTTATTACAGTTGTCAATGTAGAGGAGACCGACTAACATAATGAGTTGACTTAATCAATTTTTAAATCCTCATGGACCCCCAGAAGTAATTATATGTCAGTTTTATAGCATGTATTAGTGGCCATCATGGATTCATATACATTTCAAATTTTCAATTGATATTTGATGTTATGTTTATACAGGAAACGGAAAATTGACTCCATATAGCCGCTTTATGCGCCCTTGAAACATAAAGGTTCAGATGAAAGTGTAAAACTTTTGTTAAGCTATCATTTGATGTTAGTTGAACACTATATTCAACGACTGAAATAGTTTTTTGTGATAAGAAATAATAAAGTGTTTTAATGATATATTTATTTAGTTTTTCATGAAAATACATTCGTATATTTTTATTGTGAATTTAGCTAAGATTTCATACCTCACATTCATATTAAGTTTTATTTGCACCATAAAGTATGTAAATGAATATATTGCTTTCGTGAATATTTTCATAAAATTTAGAATAACTTTAGCGTTTTTAAACATATAGTACCTGCTTCATGTTATTATGAATTAAAATACACAATTTTTCCGTAAATTATAATAAATGTTTGATAATAAATTTATATGATGGGACAGCGACAGTATGCAATGACGATAATCTATGATTTGTTTAATATAATTTAGAAACGAAAGCTTAAACGATTATATGCATTTGCTTATTATAATTAGAACATCCACATTATTATGTTATGGTCAGATATTCCGAAAAATCGTTTTTTAAAATATGTCTAATTCTATTGAAATTCTAATTCCAATGCTATCTACATAATTCTAACAGCAGTGAAATATAACATAGACACTTTTTTTTAATTGAGTATCGAATTAAATGTATTACTTCTTACTAATTATATTTACAAAAGTAGTCCGTTGCCTTTATATCAATAAACGAGAGAAATATAATTGGCTTCGCCTATTATTGTAGGCCCTGGGAATTGTTTAACGGATCACAACATAATATATAAGTATTTATTAAATAGAATTGTAAAATAGCCCAAA
>JANSTX010054203.1:0-11240 GCA_027564355.1 Penthetria funebris | reverse complement strand
TACATCCAAACGCATGATAGATTCAGCAGCGAAAAAGACCTCGTTTTTAATGAGTTTTAAATTCACTACGAACGGATTTTATTTCGTCCCACTTATGATTACGCAGGTAAAAGTGTTATTTCTGTATGGTCGACCAAGTATTCGTACCATAACCATATCATTCATATATATGATATCATTGAATCAAAGGGGTTTAGATAAACATATAATAGACGTTTTATTTTGCGTAACAGCAAAAACAATAGTACCAGGTGTACATAAGTTTCCATCGCAATCGTAAACAAATAATGCAACCTCCTCTGAAGATTGTGACGCAATGTAGACACGTTGATCATCGTTAAAATTTCTTGTGAAATTCAATAATACATTTTTCATTGAGGTATTTTTAAATTATGCATATAGAACTTCAATTTCATATTTTATCACGATAACATATGCCATATGGAGAGCCATTATAAATTACTTAAGAAATCATAGACATTTTGCTTCTGTGGCACAAAACTTTTACTGAAATATTCATTCGAAAATCTGTAGCTGTATCAGGATCATATATAAATAATTCAACATAAGAAGGTATAGTATTTATATTGAACAAAATGTCTGAATTTAAAAAACGATCAATTCCAATATTTTCTAAAATTTTAATGGTAAACCTCTCCAGAAATTTAATAAACACCCGATAAAATATGATCAATTTTCGCACCCATAGAAGTAACAACATTTGAACTATTGTATTGTTGAATGCTTTTGCGAATATTCATAATGTAAATACATAAGCCGATAGTCCATAATCTACCACTTGCAGTGACAGTCGAGGAAATACTTTATGGATTGAGCATTTTAGGAGAATAAGTAAATACTAACAGAAATTTCTATTATTATTCACGAACTTATATACGTCGCTTATGTACAATGTTGTGTATGTGGTACATGACTACAATTGAGTTTGCGCACAACTATAATAAATGTTGACAACAGTACATAATACAGTAATTATTATATAGATATTATATAGTATGTTACAAAACTAGATTTTTATTTGCCCTCATGAATATGTATAATACAGAATTAATAACTTTTGGTTACTTATAATTATATGAAAATGCATTATTTTTTGCTTTCAGTTTACCTGTATGCGATCCAACACAAAGTTGTGCTTTTCCAATGAACGTTATTGCATTATTACCGTATATGTTATTACATTATGAGGACGCAAATGAGGTGTGTATACAAAGTGCTGAAAATATTGCACAAGTATCAACAGAATTATCAACTAAATTAGAAAATCTTGGAACTGTGATGACATTGTATAGTCGAAAGAAATTTAGTAAAGAATCATTTCAATGGACAAAATGTGTTGTGAAATATTTATATGATACATATGCACATATGGGTATGTTCAAATAAACAATATTATGTATTAATAAGTTTAATGGTTTTTCTTTTTGTTATTGATTGCTACAAAAGGACTACATATGTTAGCATATTTAATAGAAGTACTTGAAAAAGGATTACCACAAGTTCAAGTGCCAATTTTAAATGTAATTCATTGTATGTTACATTACATTGATTTGGGATCTCCACAAGCACAACCAATAAGTGGTGATTTATTGCGTGTTATTGCTAAATATTTAGATGTAATTTATTATTTAACGAATTCGGATTTTCTTTGTCTCAAATGTTGATTAATTGTTTATTATTAACTTTTTCACAGAATTCCTATTGGAAAGAAGCATTAAAAATATTAAAATTAGTTGTAACAAGAAGTTCTAGTTTACAAGTTGTTCCACAAGGTTCACCAAATGGATCATCTTCACATTTTTATCATGGCAGTTTTAGTGATTCAGAAGTTTTTTGTAAAAAGGTGAATACGTTTTTTTTTTTTTATTTATATACAATCTGTCTGTTAATGCTTCTAATATTCATTTATGTTACTATAATTTTAGTCTTTAATAAAAATATTTTTTTGCTGTTTTATGGAAATTTAGGAATTAGCTGGCCGAACAATGGAATTTACATTTGATGTGTCACAGACACCGTTAATTGGCCGAAAAATTTTATTAAAATCCGATTCAAGTTCAATACAAAATTTAAATAGAACAGCAACACAACAACAATCATATTTTATGCATACAGGTACACCAAATTCACCACGTCGTAGTGCAAGTTTATCGCCAGCCGATAATGTACCGTCAAGTGGTTGGAAACGTCCTTGGATGTCACAAGGACGTGTTAGGGAATGTCTTGTTAATTTATTGACAACATGTGGACAAAGGGTTGGCCTGCCAAAGAGTCCTTCGGTGAGTAGTTTATTAAATCATTTTTTTCAGTTATTGTTTTATTAATTAACCGTAACTAAACGCATGTATAACTAAATAAATAAGAAAATTATGTTGATAATTATTATATTATTTATTATTTTTAAAAAAAAATATTTTTTTTTTTTTTATTTTATTGTTAATAAATTTAATTAAGCATGAGCTATGCTATTAAAATTATGATTGGAATGCATTTAAAAATGCAGTCATACGTTTAGTTTTTATATTATTTATTAAATAAATCATAATTCATTGAAATTTTTTCATGCACATATACGGTGCGATATATAATACTAATTAGTAGATACTGAATTATTTTTATATTTGTTATTGCTACATTAAGCCTCATTTACACGATCCAACTTCTGTCGAAACAATATCGTTTCAATATCGAATTGAAATCATTACATGTTTATCTAAGATCGTTTCGACTGGTTTAGAGTATCCAATTTCATCCGATTTTCATCCAATTCGATTTCATTTCGATAAAAGTTGGATCGTGTAAACGGGGACTTAAGTAGTTCAATGAGATTTAATTGTTTAGACAAATATATTTATGTCTATTAAAATCTGATGGTAATTAATAAAAATAATATTAAGATTGATGATGACGAGAAGTTTTGGCTAATTCATTCAAACAACATTCGTATCTATTTTATATACTGGGATTACAGAAATCCGCGAATTAGACAAGCGTCCTATTGTACTGTTTCATTTGTCCAATTTAAAAGCAACTAGTAATTTTTACGATTATCTTTGTTCCGTCCAAACCCCAAGGTGTTGCTTCTTTTGCATGTTTCACACATTTGAATATCAAAATTAGTAACGATGATAGGCTAGTTTTAGGCTGTTAAAATTTCGAATAATTCAATGTTCGGCACTAAGATTTTCATTATAATTTCTATTCGATTTATTGGATTGTGTGCTACTTATTATATTCTATATATATATATATATACTTATAATTTTTGTAAATAATTTAATAATATTTTTAAATTTATTGCATCATTTAAGGATGATTTCATTAGCTCTATTTTTTCAAAGGTAAACCAGGCTTTATATATTTATATTATGTATGTGTTTGTGTAAAAACAGTATTTATGCAATTTTACTAATGGTTTATAATTTCATTAATTTTTTTTTTTTATTTAAAGTGACTTAGTTTAATAAAAAATCTAATCATATCTCTATTATTATCTGTAATTTTTACTTTATTAGCTTAAATTGTCAACGAACAACCCGCTTATTTTCGACTATCTTTACTTCAATAAATTTTGCGCGATTAATCATTGACAGAAAGAAATTAGACTAGTTTTATAATACTAGCAAATTTTTTTTTCCTTAATATATTCTTTCTTCTGCGGTACATATTGTATGTATCTTTAAACTTTGTCAAATTTCATTTCGCTTTTAAGATACTCAACGTCCAGCCAATACCTAACAAGAACTTTATATTTTACCCTTCCTTCTATAGACAGATTGTCCTAATTTCCATATTATCTAAGGTCTTCGCAAAAATTCTATCCTATCTGGAGTCTAACAATCTAATTAATGATCGACAATACGACATTCGATCCACAACGTCAACTGCGGATATGATTACATGCGTAAGAGAAATCTGCATTCACATGTTCAGCAAGGCGACTGGTCTTGCGGTTGATGACTTGATTGACTTCTACTATTTTTGTCATTTTATAAACGATCTTCATTCATTAACCTCTAATCCAACAGTTATGCTGATTTACACTGTCGCATACGCAAGTCGGTGAAAAATGTTAAAATACCTAAAGAGCGGTAGGGCAGGATCAGTTCATTTTTGCAACTGGCACTGACCATATCAATACATTACGGCTTATTGTTGGCTAATCGATTGAATGGCAAACGTCATTGTACATGTTATTTGTCTTCTTTAAGCAGGCATTCGATAGTATTGATCGTGGTATGATGTATGAACAATTCTAGAATTTATGAAATACTATGCTGAATATAATTTGCAGTCTATATCATTATTTGCATTGTAGAATTTTGTATCGTGTAAGACTTGGTGTATAACCGGTCGACTTGAAGATCTTGACTTTTCTAGCGACATTTGTTTGCTATCACAAACTTAGTTAAACCGTCATTGAGATGGCCAGTACTAATGAAAGTGGATGGAGAAAAGCGAAAGTGCTTGCCACCGACCGTAAAGCAATCAAACTTTACACCATACCATTTTTAACACAGTATATATCTGTTTTATAATTCACGTGTGATGACGTTGAATTTAAGATCATAAATGTCGTTCTGCATAGCCACATCATTTCCACATATTAGGGTAGACTTATTAGTTATATTAATTTTTTTTTATTTAAATATTTAATTATTTTGTAATTATTTTTATTATAATCTAACAAAATTAACACAAAATGCATACTTTTCTTTTTATTTATTGCATGATTTTGTATAGTCGTTTTGCATGTCGACTTTAGCTGGATCACTTAATACAATGCACACTGTAAGAATAATACATTATAATATATAACAGATTTAAAAAATACTAGAAAACAATAATTTATTTGTTTTAATAAATTAATTTAAAAAAAATCAAAATTGTACTTTACTATTTTTTTTTAATTAAAAAAAAAAAAATCGTGTAGGTAATATTTAGTCAATCGTCCGATTTAATGGAACGTCAATCATCGGCTGCCTCAAGTACAGAAGAAACATCTGGTGCACAACAAGATTTAAGTGGTGGTTCAAGACGTGATGATGGTCAACCTGATTTCGGTGTATTTAAAGATTTTGATTTTCTTGAGTATGAAAGTGAAAGTGTTGAAGGTGAATCAACTGATAATTTTAATTGGGGAGTTAGACGACGTCCATTATCTGAAGGTGATAGTGAACCATTAACTGGTTCTAAAACACATTCAGTATTAGAGGAGAGTCTAAGTGAAAAAACACCGATATTGTGTAAACGACGTGTAAGTTTCAATTTATTATAATTACATAATGTATATATATATATATATATTTATTATGTGTATTTATTTTCTATCACAAAAAATTTAGCCACGTTTAAATCCAGAAGATTCATCAGACGATGAAGTTGAATCTGAATCACCATTAGATGAATATCAAAAACCAATGTTTTCAAAGTCACCATATTTAAGTGGTCCATATTTAAGTGGTGGTCCACCGACAACATTGAATATACGTGAACGAAGACAACGACGTGGTTCAGTATCAAGAAGTGATACAAGCGGTTCAAGTGCTGGTGATTTAGGTGATTTAACACCATGTAATGCATCACCACATTTACCGGGTTTAATTTCATTTCGTGCACCAATTCGCGACGAAGGCGAAGAGACATGGAGACGTAATTTACAATCATTATTAATTAATCAACCATCAAGTCATGCACCCGATCTATTATTACAACTTCATAAACTTGTTAAGGTATAAAATAATTAAGACAATGATCATTAATTCTTATTTTGTATATCCAATTATATGATGGTTGTATATTTTGTTACCATAGGAATTAACCTTAAAATCAATATCATTATCAAGAGAATCATTGAGATATTTTACTGGTAGTGGAACACAATTAGGTACACGTATATCAGTTTTATCGGATTTACTTTCATCAAAAGAAGAACCACCGAAAATTTGGTATAATCAAACGTATCCGACAACACCAAGACTTTTTGAAACCCTTCGATTTGGTGTACTTGAGGTACAAGAACATCTTGAAACATTTTTTGATCGTAAGGATCATGTATTAGAGGTAATAATTTAATTTTTGATTTAATTTTTTTTTTTTTTTTTTTTTTTGAAAATTTTAAATAAATAAAATTATTTAAATAATTTCTTTATTTTTAGTGTTTGGATACTGTAAAATCGTCTGGTAAATTAACAATATTTAGTGATACCGAATCGGCACATGAGGGTACAAGCGGTACAAATATTACATTTGATCCAGCTACAAATGAAGTAATAATTGATTTGGGTCGTTCATTATATAAATTAATGTTTCAATTATTATTGTTAATTGAATCGGATCATAAAATTGCAATAAGTGTTATTAATAATTTATATCAAAATGAGAAAATGCAAGATTTATCGAGAACTTATTTATCGGTACGTGGTGCTCTATTACGTTGTATTGATGATGCCGAAATGGATTCATTGGATACATCAACATCAACGGAATGCGATAATACACCAACACCATCACCAGGATTACCAATGACAAATATTGAATTTGAATCAACTTTAATTGATTTAATTGATAATCATAAATGGTCATCGGCAATAGCACTTGTTAAACAACATAAACAATTAGCAAATATATCATCGTCAAATTTAAATTTATTATTGGGTACATCTTCGTTACTTGGCGTTATTTCAACAATGGGAAATATATGTTTTAATGATGATCTGTCATTTATCCTTAATATATATTCACAAAGACTGATAAAGGATAGAAATGGTGAGTTGGTATTTTGTTTTGTGTTTGATGATTATGATAATATACGATATAGGCGTGAGATAAATTTTCGCACGTTAGCTAATGCCTTCGGATTTTTTTTTGTGCACGAATTCTAGTTTCAATTTAATTCATTTCAAAATTTCTTGAGATACTAGCCGAAACACGTCACAGCGATGTGATTGACTTGACAGAGTAGTCAACATATTAATTAAACAGATGTGGATTCTCTGAGTCATTGCTACTCCACCAAAGACGTTCATGCAAATGAAAATTCGATTACAATGTACCGGTGTGAAATATATGAGGAAAGCATTTTTATCTAATATATGTGGTTGTTGAAGGATTTTATTTTTATAGACGGTTGAGGTGATCAAATACAAGGACCGGTTGCATATCTTAATTATAATTCCGTAGATGTTCAAATAATACATAATAAATGTATGACTATTTAAAGTTGCTCAAACATGTTTTCATGGTTTGGTTCTACAATATAAACTGGACGTGTATCTGTGTCGATGTTTGAACGTTAATGAAATAAGGTAAAAAGACCGGTCATTATTAAATAATGAGTTAGATTTGCTGAAATGAAATAAATTCATATGATGTTTAATTCTATGATTTATTGGATAAACGAATTTAATATAGGTCTTCTTCCACAGCGTCTAAATATTTTATAATCGGTTTTATTAATATTCGGTAAATTCTTTTGACACCAGCAGCACAATATATTTGACGATTGCTGATTTGTCTTCTTCGTGGCGTTATTACGCCGGTTATTAATAAAAATGCTTTACGCTCTAGAAATCCGATTTTCTCCATTTAGTGCGATGATATTGAGGACCAGAAAAAATGCATGTGATAGTGTAATCACTTGTTTATAGCATTTGTTTTTTTGTCAAGTTCACTGGAAGATAGGAGCAATTGATTGTAATAATCTTGGATGAGATATCATTCGGGTGTGGTTGGCATTTTAGTATTTGAGATTCGAATACCAAGATTTGTTAATGTATTGAAGTTCAATAGTCTATGCCCATTAATGAACATTCTTAAGACTCTGGCGTCAGTTGGAGCATTGTGTCGAGTAAGTCGTCCAGTACCCCTAAATACTATTGCCTGGCATTTAATTAAGTTTAATTTAATCTTCCAAAGTGTAATTTAATTGTATATGGTAAGTAAGAGGATATCGTCTGCATGTTCAATTTTGGCTACTGAATGTGATAGAATTGTACCGGAGTTCGGATTACTGAAATCGATTATTCTTATTGACCTTATTATACAAATTTAATAGGTGCAAATCTCTTATGGAATTGTATTAGCATTATATAAATTAATTTGAAATCCTTGCAAAAGTCACATGATAATTAAGCCATTTACTCAGTGCACCAATACAAGATGTTGAACACTGGTTTTAAATAAATAGTTCTCATCAGTGCAATAATTACTCAGCAAAAAGAATCTGCTGTGTTGATTGCAGACTGGAGTTATGATGTTAAAAAAAACTCATTGGACTATACAGAATTTACACAAGTGCCGTATAACAACATGTAAAATAAACAAAATAAATAACAATAGAATAATAAACAAAACTTTTTACGTTAGCCAATGTAATTTTATTCTTATTGACCATGTTACTTTCAAGTCAGCAATGTAAAGTGTGAATATGATTGCCGCGGATATGAATCCCTGTTTTACAGTATAAATTGGGCAAAGAGTCACTCGAAATGAACTCTTCGTAAGAAAGTTGTAGATTATACACGGATGTCTGTAAATGGTGTATGGTCGAGGCTACAAAGTTATTTGAGTTCAAATTGAATATTACATACATATTAGAAATGGCAAAGTAACATTTAGTAGTGCGTTCCTTATGTACCCATGACATAGGTTCCATGTGGTGTAGAAGTTAAAATGATAATAGTCACTATTTTTGAATGATGTAGAGGAACCATATAAAATACCAGTTTAAATATGTAATTGTTTTTTGGTTTTTTAATTAATTTTCTTTTTGTTTTTTTGCATTTCAGATATATTTATTGCATCACGATCTGAATCCGAACTGACTGAAATTTATACAATTTTAATGGAAAATCTATGTCATGTATCATCTGCATTAAGTTCTATGGAATTATCCTTAAAGGGTAACTTAACATCAAGCAATTGTACAACATTAAAGGATTCCGTTGATATTGTAACAACATTATAAATGTTTCAAATTTACATAGCAAAAAAAAAAGGACAAATAAAAACCAAAAGAAAAAAACAAAAAAAAAAAAAGGCAACACAAGAAAGTATTAATTAATGGGAACATAGTTTTATGTATAACCATTATTTTTTAATTTATTAATTCTTAAAAATATTTACTATTATTTTTATTTTAAATAAAACTACTAGATAAATTGTAAATTATTAGAAATTCTCAAAAGAATAGAATGTAGTAAAAGTTTTTTTTTTTTAAATTAAACTATAAAAATCTTCAACTGTAGATTAATGATTTAACTTAATCAGATTTATGTATAAATAATAAATAAATATGCATATATAAACTATACAATATAATAAAATTTGTGAGGATGATTAATAGTATGATGTATTCTTTAAGAAACAATAATGTACTTTAGTAATATTTGTCGCATACTACCAGTGATCATTCTTGTAATCATCTTGCCATTTACATCACAAGGGTGCATATGGTGACACAATGGTGTTACTTATTGTGACGAATGATGTGACCGACTTCCATCAAGGTAACTTTACCCATCTTTTCCTTCGCACCGTTTCGCCATGTGATGGCGTGTGATTAAGGCTAAAAAAGTTGATATTAATTTTATCAACTGGTTGAAATCTCATCAACAAACTATAGATAGTTGATGAGAACGATGTTACTTTTCGGTTTCTACAATAAATGTAACATGTGAACTCAAACAACTATAATCAATTATAATTATCCGATTAACCATTAAAATCTTTCCGTAGAGCTACCTAATTTATTGCTGAAATTTTTCTTTTACCATTTTTTTTTTTTTGCTTTAATTATACGCCATTACTGATAAACAATGTGATACAGCTACCATTGATATCGCGTGGAACTTATTAAATAGGTTGGGTGACCTCGATGATAGTCGGCCACCCTGCTTATACTGTCTACAATATGATTGATGAAAATGTTGACAGAATGGAAATAACAACTTATTTATGAATAAAATTCATAAAAAATTTAGGGTTGAACACTCGTAGCAGAAGAAAATTATATGAACCGACAAGTGGACAAATGAACAAATGGACAAATGAATTCTATTTTCATAATTTCGTCTTAATAAAGTACGGCCTATTAAATACATACTTGAAGTTAACATCTGTTCTGACATGTATAGTGTCTATTCAATCAAGTTGATTTTTGTGTATGTATTTATCTTTAGAGTATCGACTTCTAGTATAGAAACAAAACTATAAACTGAACCGACAAACTGAACAAATGAATAAATGAACAAATGGACAAATGAATTCTATCTTCATGATTTCGTCTTAATAAAATACGTTCTGACATGTACAATGGACTACACAGTCAAGTTTTTTTTTTGTTTTATCTTTAAAGTATTCTATCAATTTCTAATACAGAAACCAAACTGTAATTTGATAAAATGCAAATTTAAATCTTTATTTGGAAGTTGTATGTGTAAGGTCTAATCATAATGGTAGTGACAATTACATCTAACATGACTATGGACATTACCTCTTTAAATTCATTTCATGTTCATTTGATTCTTATACAATAAAATGTAATAAATAAAAAAGTAAATTTATATAAAAACAAAATCAAATTTATTATTTATTATTTAAAATCGATTTATTTTATAATTTTAAAAATATTGTTTTCAACACATTGGTTTTTCTTGTTTTTATAAAAACCTATTATAAAATAATATTCATAAATTTTTATTTGATAAAAAACAACATAAATTAATTTTATAGCAAACAAAAAAAAATGAATAAATAAATGAAAAATTGAAATTACGAGTTTTTAATTGACCTCAAATCATAAATTCAGAATTAAAAACTTGTCAAAATATAATGAAAGAAAATTCTTAAATAAATCAAGAGTGTGAATCAGTCCGTAAAAATGTTAAATATTTTTTTGTTATAAAGAACATTAACACAGTGTTAACTAGTAATGAGTTAGCTCTCTTGGTAGTGCCTTTCGCTTTTGATTTTGATCGACTTGGTTCGATGCCGGGTCCAGCTAATGTTGCGCACAGTGCAGTCAGGTCGGTCGTGTGTTGCAAATTTTATTTCCTTGCAAAACTTAACTTTCGATATGAATTTCTCATATGGAAAGTAAAAAGCAGCATGAAAGGGAAATTCGTTTTTTCTTTTTTGCAGCTCTGATTTTTATAAGGGCAATCCCTTGGATATTTTTTTTCGACATGCTCGGATCGAAATGAAAATTTGCAGAAATG
>JANSTX010054202.1:16898-27803 GCA_027564355.1 Penthetria funebris | reverse complement strand
GAGATAATCTTGAGACAACAATGAATAGGCAAAGTCATGCATATGATCTAAATACTACATAGTATAGACTATAACCACATCAGTAATACAGGTACATATTTGTTGCGGTACACATGTGGGTTAATGACTAATATGAACTGTATATGCTGAGTTAGATGCAATCATCTGCCAACCAAAACAATTGTGAATTCCCATCTATTATTGGCGATGATTAGAGTATCCGAATAACATCTTAATGTTGCTTATCCTATATTTATCTGCTTCCGGTATATGAATCAAATAGCATTAAAATCGTAATGCCGCCTTATGCGCCCCTTGATTCATTGACATTCATAAGATGATGATGATGGAACCCATTATTGAGAACCTAATAAAATAACTCAAACACTGCAAAATGCAAATAAATACATCATATTATCTGTTATTAATTTGCATACTCAATGAAATTCTGGGAAACAATGTTCATGGCGTTTGTGAAATGTATACTTAAAAAGTGTTTATTTTAGTACAATGAATATGTAGAACACATCCAATTCAGAATATCTTTCGAAATATGAGTCCTTGAATTGAAGTTGATAAACATAGGAACCAGTATGCTAGTGCATTCCTTTAATATGAAGATATTGATTTGCTTCATTTAAAAAATCTTTCTTTGGACGGAAGATATGATTTCTTTTGAACAACTTTTACTGTCGTTTCACCTTGCGTTGAAACTTTATTTGATTTATATTAGCTATTATATTGGCGGTGATAACAAATAACTTCATGTTCTGTTATTATACTAACTCATCAAACCTAACTATTTTAACATCTCAATTAATTTTTTCAATTTTCAAATGAAGTGATAGGGATATTTATAGTAAAGACAATATACTCATATCTATTTAACAACCTTTTTATATCCTTTATAGAATAATGTAAATATATAATCGTGATAGTTATCAGAATACATGGATATGAAAATTCATTGGAAAATATCTGTAAACAACTTAAAATATACTGGTATTAACAGGCTCTTGTACCTTTATCATGATGAGTGCCTGAAAACGTAAATGTTGTCATATTGGTTTAATATAAAGTTGCTGCTTTAAAATTGCAGTAATTTAATATTATGTAATATATATATTGTATTTATAACATATATTCATATATTCGAGGTCAACCTTGTAAAACATTCAATTTGACCAATTTATTAAACAAATACTTATGTCTAACGATCCTTTTAATACTAAGAAATATAACAAGATGTGAATCCTTGAAAATTCATTTAAGTGAAAGTCTAAAATTCTTCAACATTTATAATATTCAAATAATTCCACTAGAGTTTACCTCTTTGTCTGAATACTTTTTTAAGTGGCACTTCTTCTTAGTGTTTTTGTCAAATTTTTTCAAACAGACTAGAATTTTTCCAAGATGTGTTTGCGATTTTTGCTAAAAATAATTAATATTTACTAAAATATCTATTTTAAAATCAATCTACTAGAGTCAATTGTATGAAAATAGGTCAGCGTATATCCTTTTCACATGTTATGGATTTGCCAGTTGAATGGGATTATTCTGTGCTAATAAATAATCTGTCCTTCTCAACTATTATGCAAAAATTTGACGGGTTGAGGCAAATTTGAACTTATAAAACAAAATATTTTATTTAAAACTTATCATTGAGCAACATGATCT
Source organism: Penthetria funebris (assembly GCA_027564355.1). Classification (NCBI taxonomy): domain Eukaryota; kingdom Metazoa; phylum Arthropoda; class Insecta; order Diptera; family Pleciidae; genus Penthetria; species Penthetria funebris. The sequence continues at coordinate 26,126 of JANSTX010054202.1, read as the reverse complement.
ATAGTCAACGATTAGTATTGGCTAACATCTTGATTTCTATCAGATTTTGATAAACATCTTAACACCTAGGTCTCTACTCGTATTCTAAAATAGGATTTAAGCACTAAATCTCAAGGTGATACAATATGTGGCATAATGATTGAAAAGATCTGGAAAGATGCATCTTTGACAACTGTACAGGTAGTACATCATCATATATGTACACTGTTAAGAATTGAATGAATCCAGATGAAGTTTGAAGTTGGTTACAAGGTAACGTAATCGCCAATTTGCAACCTTCAAAGTTTAGATACTTCTGTATATACAGCATATAATGTGAATTATACATCATATATTTTACATCGTACAAATAGTTGGTGGTACGGTACATATAGTAACAATTACATCACAGATTATTGTTAAATCTCTGTATTACATATTGAGCACCATTTTCGTTCAGTTTCTAAAATACTTATATTAATTTTTTGGAATAAGTTCTCGACACATTGTCATTAGAATAATTTTATTACTTCCGCTTCTATCTTTCACATACACCCTTGCACTATTGACAATTAATTCATTTATGCATTGGTAAGTATGCATCTTTTGAGCATTTTAACTATAACGTCTTTATTTATAGTGAACCCATTTTGATTCGACGAAGGTCATTTTTTCTCGAATATACTTTCGTTCAATAACGTGGCGATAGTACAACCCTATTTTAAACCCGAATGTACAGATAAAATATCACAAAGCCTTCAACGATGCAAAACTATACATTGTGAATCATGATATAGCAATCACACTTCACTAATAATGGAATTCAATAGTGATGCAACTTATGTTACCGCTCTTTAGGAATTTTATTGCGGTTATGCAGTAATCACGACTTTCAGCAGAGTCTCTGAATCCTTTTATAGTCGGTCTTCGGTTAATCGGTTTCTGAACAACCTGAACTTCGGACTAATTCAATAGCTCACAAAAGTACACAGTCAAACCGTTCTTAGATTGAATTGGACGTTCAGTTTTAAAGCACCGTCTGGTTAATTTGCCTGCCAGATGTTAAGTCTCAATCGTGTTATATGAATTTGCAGCGAGTTGCGTCCAAGATGAAATACGCCTATCCCACCGTGCACTTTTACCATAGTAAATGAACCACATTATCACCGACTTGTCGCAATGCGTCAACGAGTCCCGAAGTTCTATCTTGTCTCTTTATGCCTGCCATAAGTTTTATATGTTCAATAATCAAGTAGCTATGAACGTCTAGCAGCAACTTTTTCCATCTTCTACTATTTGTTATGTGATCAATTCGATTTCTGGTACGCCCAGCCGGTGAAATTCAAGTTTTTTTGTGTATTCTTTTGTGCGCAAATATAGTAATAACAATCGCAAAGTTGTAATTACTGCAAATTTCCACAAAAAGTTCTCCATTATTATTCATATCACTGATTATTGTGTGATATTATTGTTCACCAAAGGATATAGTCCTTTCTCCGTTTTCCTTAAATCGAATCTCGCTCAACTCAACCCAAGAATATCGTGTTTGTGCCTTTTCAATTTTTGAGCTACCTTCACCAATTTTGTTAGTTCATGCATTGTTCTAACATTTCAGGTTCCATATCGTGTCCGTTTATGAAAGCCATAGGTTGTCATCGTATTCCCAACAATTAAGTATTTCAGCAGTGCCTTCATTCAATTCACGTTTGTGCTCCTAACCCAGTATAGTTCTATTCGCGAGCTATGTACCGTTACTTTCGAGCATAAACTGTTTATTATTCTTGTTTCCAATGTTGTCCGCGACGCCAAAGACAGCGAATCTTAAGTAATATAAATTAATATTGTAGCTCAACATCTAATTTATTCATAAATATTAAAATATAGAAAGTTTATCTGTTATACGTGTATAAATGATAAACTAATTAAAGATTGAGTTATAAAGGAAATATCCTTGTAAATAATGAAGGAAAAAGGCACATGAATCGATAAAAGAAACGATTTATATGAATTTATAAATAAATATTGAATTACGATTGATTTGTATTAGATTAGGACTCTGACATATTAAATGATATTGCTTAGCAAAGACGCCACTTTTACTTCATTGCTGTTCTCCTGAAATACACAATTAAATTCAAATATAATATTGGAAATCAACTTCCATAAACGTGTTAAGTTGAAATCAGAAAAATCTATACATTGTCGTTTGATTAAAATGGTAATATTTATTTTACTATTTTCTAACTGTGAGATTATCAATCATTTAGGTCCTCATAGAAATATTTCATCAAATTGTGGCAATTCATTATCAAATTGAACGGACTGAAGTAAATTACTTAAAATACGTTCATTGCATCTGATTCTTTAACTAGAATTGATTCCTGTAAAATTGTATTCATTTATCTACGTTAACTTTCAGTTTATCGTGCTATACCCTATAACATTCAAAGGAAAGTTAAATATCATGAATTTTGTATCTGTACTCAAAATAATTGGCACCAAAACATTAAATTCGTCCTGATTTCAAGTGATAATTTTTGTAGTTACTGAGAACCTGTTCGTCGAAAATCAAATTTCGACTGAAATTTTATTTCTATGCTAATTAACCATTAATTTCCATTGAACAAATTACCATATATTTATCTTATCCTAGAAAATTATTATTTTTTCAATTCAAAGGATATTAAAATCAATAAAAATACAAGTATAAAAATATTAAATTACGTTTATCTTCATTCTAATAAATGTTCACAATAATAATATACAATATTCGTTTCAGGCCATTTAACAATTTAGGAAAAATATATATGTTTATGATAAATATTTAAAAGGATACCAGGATACTGAATAGAAATAAAAATGAAAATATATTTAGCATAAGAAAAACATATAAGTATATGCTGAAAACGCAACATTTTCTTTTATTTATAATATCCTGACGGAAAAATATGTAGATATGTTGGTATATACTATTGATATTCTATATCTTATTGAGTCCTTTCAAATAAACCTACCCTATATTTGAATTTAGAATGCATTGTCAATAATATTAAAATAACTCTTTAAGAACTGACAATATTAAATAGAAATTGACACTTTATTTCCTTGAAATGAAAATCAAAGGAGTGTTAATCTATTTTAAGTCTTCATTGTCGTCATCATCAGTATCATCATCAGCATGTACTTTAATTGATGTGAGAATATCACCTAGATTGAAGATATTCAAATTCTCGTTAACAATCAAATCAAACACGGCACAGGTTTTGGCCGAATTGTCCCAAATTGTGTGGTTTTCGTTGTGCGTATTAGTTGCATTGACATAATTTTATGTGCCCTTTACTAGAGCTTCAAACAAATCTCTAATTCCAACTGAAAAATATTTTTCCTTACCAAAGTCAAGAATTATCATAGATATCAAATGACTTAGAAGAATGAATATTCAAAGATGATGTTTAACGTCTGTTATTTGCATTTAAGTTTCTAAGGACATTATATTATGATGATATCTACTATTAAAAATGTAATCAATTATTAAGAACCAAATACCCGATTAGATGTAAATAGTTAATAGATGACAAGTCTATTGAACAAGTTATGATCATTAGTTATCGGAATATTACTACGGATGTAGATCATAGACCTGCAATTCAGTTTTGATATGCGGATGTTCAACTTTCTCACCATCTAAGTTCTTCATTTCGGTTGTCCTCATAAGTTGTTTAGTTGTTCATATCAGTGCGGGTTTCCACTGCACATGTTAAAATGGGTCTTATGAATGTTTTTTCGCCAATAATTTTAGTGAAGAGTTTCTGAACAGCACTTAATAAAGTGATACCACGATAGTCTCTCGGATCAATCTTACTGTCCTTCATAAATCAGGTATTGTTACATTAGTTCTAAAATTTGCGAGTATCTCATTACGTGCAAGTAATTTATTGAACAGTTTAACAATCTTAGTTATCCCCTACATATCTCAGACACTCGTTTAAGATATCATCAATACCGGGAGATTTTCTATTTTTCAATGTTTAAATTGCTTGTTCAATCAGATGTTGGTGGACATAAACATTATTTTACCATGAACTATGTACTGCGTGAGTCTCAAATGTTACTCTTCTGTATTGCAAAATACAATCAGAAAATGCCTGCCAATTTTCAGTTGCCAAGATCCGTACTTCTTCTGTAAACCATGGTTTAATGTTGTGTTTATCATGGATATTAACTTGCCTTTATCTTCATCGTTGATGAAAATTTTAAGTTGTAATTTATTCTTATATAGCTGCCTTGTACTTGGATCCATAATAGATTTAATATTTGGTTTTTAAATATATTTTGGAGCCTTAGGTTTTTGGTAATTTTGCAATTTTCAGCATGTATCTACAATACCAGAAGAAGGAGCTCTTACAAACAAAATTTGTACGAGCTGAAAACTTTTTTTAATGTAGTCAATAGTTGACTATTTACCTCTGGTGCTATGCCAACTGTATTTATGCTGTTCTTTATATGAAAGAAAGGAATTGTTAATTTGAAGTTCATTGTTAGCACAAAATTCTATCCGTGCCTTTCCATTTCCATTTATTGTTTGCATTTTACTCCCTAGCATTCATATCACCCATTATAATTATTTTGTCGTTAGATGAAAAACTATCCAACTGCAACTGCAAAGCGTCATGGAATGACTCAATTTCCTTCCGTGGTTTATTTACATCCGGCGCATAATTATATAGGCTGTATGCATTAAATTATTACCGAATTTGAAAAGTATCTACTGTAAACAATCTATCTACTTAGGTATTTTATATTATGCATATTGTGTTCAAATCGATGATGTAAAATAAACCAACACCTGAATGAGCCCATTGGTTCTTATATCCTTGCTACTATATATGAGCATATTATCATTGTATTTATTTGTGGTTTTTCCTTTCTTTTACCTTTCAGGCACATAAATCAATCGTATTATGTTTCATTTTCATTAACAGTTCTTGATCGTTATTGTTAAACGATGCTGGAATATAAAGTAAGCAAATCGCAATATATTATTTTTCCATTTTCATTTTGTCCATGTTCGTGTCGAGTCGTAAATTATAATCCATTAACCGAGACTACATTCCTAGTGCGTTGAGTGGTATTAATTTATAGTCTACGAGGCAGCCTGCTAAACTAACCTACGACTTCACGCCATTTGAAACCAGTTTATACTCCTAACTATCGTGAGCTAATGTGAACTATTTGTATTACCGCTTATGTTCGGCAATCTGACACTTTGGCTGTGGTTATTTATTAGCATCACATACTCTCTATTTCATCATGTTATAATTGGACTCTGTATTTGAATGGTCACATTTAACCCAAAGATACTTCAACATTGTCCGCGTCCTTCCGGGTAACCACTATATTCTACATATGGTGACCGTTCCACTATCCGCAACTTGTGATAAACGCGTTCACATATTGCAATAAATATTTTTTAAAGAAATCAAAATTGGAATTTATAAAATTATGTATTAGAGCGACCGAAACTCTAGCTGATACGTCCAAAATAAATATAAAAACGAATGAAATTAAGATCTTGTACTGTAACTGGCAATTAAATCAAGAATATAATCGTTAATGATGTTATTCTCAAAGTGATATTGCCTGGAATTCCGGAAATTTAAAATTCAAAGTCTGTTTGTTCTACTACAATTCAGTGGCCAAACCTTTAAGGACAATCATATCAAATGCTTCGAACATATGTTTATAATACACAAAATCACATTGTAAAACTTTGTAAATGAATTCCAACTTTACAGCTGATTCAAGTTTAACATTCAAAATGGGTAACTTCCCTTGAATTCATGAAGTCTATTAATTAAAGTAAAATATTTACCCTCATCCTGTAAGAGAATTTTGAATAGATATCAACTTGAATAGTTGACAAATGCCTGTTTTGAATCTTATATGTTAGTAGTATTTGTTTTCAAATTTCAAGTACTGTTCTCGGTTGTTTGAAATAATAAATAGCGCCTACAAATTTTAAAGTACAGTCAATTTATTTATAGAATTATTCCATTTATATTCTATTCATTTAAGTGGTATTTTTAAAATATGAATCTACAATATTAGTGAGCTTTAAAAATTTAATAAATGGATGTACATTTCCAATTTAAAAATACATTTCTATTGAACGTTAATAATTAAAATGAAATCTATTAAAAATCATTAAACTTATCATATATGAAGTTTGATAAATTAGAATAATTCGACTTATTCCGCGTCTCTGAGCAACCTGATCCATAAGTTAGTGTTCAGTACCTCATTAAATTAGTCTGTCAATTGACATTTTAGTCACATTTATTTTTTCTGTCGGTATTTGTAAATATGCTATAGTCTGAAAATTTTCGAAAGACTTACGCTTATAAAGTTTCATACTTTTTCCAATCTCTTTATCAATTAGTTTATAACTCTGTTCAGAGATTCGATACCATTCTTAAATGCTTACTGTTAATTTATTATTATTAGGTTCCATATATCATCCATAAATAGTCTAGGTCGATATGGAACTTGGTATATTATAATAGTGCTTGAACCAATGAAGAGTGATGCAGAAATCAAAGTTATATAAATTATGTTGGACTTCACGAAATTTGGTAGCTGTAGCTGATAATTCACGGATCACATAAACTTGTTCATATTCATAAAATTAACAATCGATTGAATGTCAAACACCCATTATATATACTGTTCTTAGACTACAATTAAGCGTTTAATCTTGTTTCGTGGAAAGCTTGGTGATATATTTGATATAAATTCAGGTGCTAATATTGTTATTACTTATCTAAGATTGAGTTATGACATAACTGAATGTATGAGATGGAGTCTGATCAATCGAGTGCAATATGCTGAATTTGACAGAGGCGGACATACGGCTAGAACAGATATTAATTGTACAGTTGATGAAGTTAGCGTCACCATTACTCCTTTTAGCAGGAAACAAAAGGATTTCACTCGAAGGAAACCCAGTAATGGTTCTATAAAATTGCAGATAGTTATAACGTCATCTATAGATACTTATGGTGTAATATAGATAATTTTCCTGTTCCATACATATTTTATAGATGATATTCTGGTATATTAAATAAAACGATTTGTTTGCTTGTTCTATATTTACATTTTACCTTTTATAACCAATTAATTTGTTGTTTACATTAGGTATACTACAATAGAGCCTTTTGTTTGCTCATTTTTATATGCAAAAGTTAATTATGCATTTATGTTGAATTTAAGTTTAATAGACTATATCATAAGTAGTTCACTTTTCTAGGTAGGAACACTGTTTTATACGTTCCCAGTAGCATAATGTATAGGGATGCATTGGTAAACTTGTTATATATCACAGGTACGCAACTATGTACCTTTGACCGCAATTATATGCTAACTTGATATGTCATATAATATATGATTGAAACTAGGGCAATTGATTTTTATTAACAGATGTTTGTTATATTAGGTACATCAAAAAGCACATATAAAGTCAGACTATGTGGACAAAGTGATGTACTATTTGTATAAAAGGCATAATAAGATTTTAATGTTGGTTAATATACTCATAAAGTTGCAATTAAATGTTAAATCAAAAGACTTCATAAACATTAAAATTTTTAAACTGTATATATATTACAATACATTGACATGGGCATTGACGTTAAAAGGCATCCAGGCTGTGATTGTAGGGTCTCTAGAACAATATGTGGCTAACATATACTAGTTTAAATCTAGAGCGAATGAAAATCACTGCAACATGGTGACTGTGCCGCCATTACCAAAGCAATATAGCCTAGGCTATTATTGTTGCCAATTCGATAATAGCCGAAACACGGGCGACAAATACAAATATGTTCGGCTTCTAGTTAACCACAGGATTAGTCTGGATTCTGTGAAAAATAATTAGGATGGTAAAGATAGTTCAAATTGAACAACCTTCATCTCAAGCCCTAATGAGTTCGGTTACTGACTTTGCGTCAGGCGGCAGCCGACAGTAAAACAAAAGCTAAATAGAAGAAACGAGTGAGAACGGAAATTATTTATTATTTATTTATTGTTTATTAGGATAGAAATATGAAATTAGTTCACGTTTGGTAAGGAATTCCAGAGGTAAACTACTCCCCCAATTGGATATTCGTGTAGGGAGTAACAAAAGTGAAGTCAATTCAGAATGTCAAATTTTGAGAGTAGATACTTAGAATATCGGCTCCTTAATTGGACGTAGTATCGAGCTAGCGGTGTTAAGAAAAAGAAATATCACAGTAGTTTATATAGTTTCCTAAATGTATTTCAGCAAAATGGGATGTAAAGTCACAACTGGTCCAGAATGATGGAAAAAAGTGCTAAAATTTGAATTCATAGAAATTCAATTTACTTTCGTGTTTAATTCAAAATGCCACTATTAAAAATAACCTGGTGACATTATGAAAACTGAAATATTCCGAGAGAAAACTTTCTGTTTCGCTGATGGCATATTACCATTCCCAGTAATATCGCAAAGTTCTCATTTTAACAATTATGTAATCATTAAGATTTTGATTTTTTTTTGACTTTAGAGTTTATAATGATTATAATGAAGGTTATATTATGTAGCTTTCATGCCACTAATTCAAAAGAATTTCAGTAATCTTCTGTTAAGACGTGATTACATACAAAGTTGACTCAATTATATGTTACTTGAACAGTTCATTTAGCAATAAACTCGTATATGTTATTAATCCCCCATTCAACTTTCTTTTAATTTCAGTTCCGTTTTTGTTACATGAAATAAAATACACGGAATCATGGACGGTATACAGGCGTCAATAACAAGTATTGCAATAATTGCTATAGTACTACTGATGGCATTATTTGTGTGCCATTATTTAGGACCGAAAGCATCTGCATGGGTATGTTCAAATCGAGAAGAAAAAATTGGCCTATCCAAAAGTAAACTTTATAGTCCAAATGGGTATTTAGTAAGTATAATTTGCACAACTTATTTTTCTGTTTATAATTAATTTGTTAAATTATTATCTTGCACTATGGTAATGAATGGAATGTGTCCGATTGACATAATCTAAGGACTCAACCAAAGTAGCGTTCTCCGGCAACATGATCACAATTTATATCTGTACACATGTGGTGTACTGTCGAGATGCTTATTATTTTGTATACTATGATAGACAGCTAGCAGCTACAAATGTAATGTACTTTAGTATTTTTTATTGATAATTTGAAAAT
>JANSTX010054202.1:0-16798 GCA_027564355.1 Penthetria funebris | reverse complement strand
ATTTTGTATACTATGATAGACAGCTAGCAGCTACAAATGTAATGTACTTTAGTATTTTTTATTGATAATTTGAAAATCTAAATTAATGCGACGAGCTATTGCTAACGAAAATTGTCACAGAATAAGAAACGACCTAATAATGGTCCTCAAGACCAAATATCTGTAATTTACATATAAGGTTTTCGGCGCTTTAAATGTATACTTGGGACTTAAAACTTCTTTAGTATGAAGTTTAATTATGAGAGTGAAATGCTTGGATTGGTGCAATCATCTACAAAACCAACTAATGACGGAATTGCCCTTTATCGATTTTAAAAAAAGATTGTAACATTGTTAAAAATTGTAAAATTGAACCTTTCTGAAAAGTTCCAGAATGCCATATTAATACATCATCATAATTATCATAATACGCACTTAATTATATTATTCATGATCATAAATATGGCTTTATATTTAGAAGATCAACTAGAGATATTATGAACTAATTTTCCGATGTTTGAAGTAGAAGCTTACATATATTTGGTGAAATTTGGGTTTTTAGAAGGCATTTAATAGTGTCAGTCATGAGACATTAGAGGTCATGGTGGTCAATACTGTTCCTGAAAATATGAACTGTAATGTCAACTCTAATTGAATTTAATGCTAAAATTTTGATCGTTAGATTAGATTTCTTACATTCAGTTCAAATATTGTTGCACTGATTAAGGATTAAATTATTTAAAATAATTAATGTCATGGACATTTCAATTCACTCTTACAAATACTCATGTAGCATTAATTGGAAATTGAAAATATAGGATCAATCATAAAGTTCCAGTTATTTAAATATTGCAATAGAGTAGTTCATAAATCTCCAGCTACTTAGTTTGTTATTATCGACAAACATGATACTATAATACCATCTTTAAATAACCGATCATACGCCATTGCTGACATATATCATGATCGAGTTACCGGTCACACTGCATAGGTGTTATGATAGTCGATCGCTTCATTCGTCACCTCATTTATGCATAAATCAATTAATACAAATTATTAAGCTATGACTCATTTTTTTCATTTTAACCCTTTAAATCAAATAAATTATCCCTTAAAGTAATCAAATAAAACTTTCTGATAACTACGAGTAAATGGGGTTTATATATAAATTCCATGAAAATATCAAATTCAATAAAAATTATCTTTAGTAGATATAAAAAATTTAAATATTTTACTAATTCAAAGCAATTACGAGTAAATTACTTTTGAGAAATGTTTTGCCTTTGTGGAAAAATTCTATGAAGTTTTGATGAATTAAAAATGAAAATGCGAAAATGCTAAACTTTCACATTAATTCTACAAGCTTGAAATTTAAATGGTTTATATTTTTAAAGTGATTGACATATTCCTTTTCAGTATAAACTCTCTTTAGCATTTACTAAAATCGATAATAATTACACTGTGCGTAATGTCTAAAGGCACTTATGTAACAGGAAACATAAATACACTTCAGAAACTAATATACGCAACATGAACTGTATTTTGATCATAACCACAAGGACGTATGAGTCGACACTACAAAGTTTGTTAGAAGTACAGATGTGTAATAAGAGCACTCAGTAATAAATGCTAAAGTATTAGGCAATCAGAAACATTTGTGTGAATAATGTATAATACACACGTTCTAACTAATCTACTCATTCCATTCTACAACACATTCCACAACAAAGTACTTAACGCTTTTTTTTCTTATAAGATTTCCTACTCACCAAATACTTCATAAATCTTATTACGTAACAGATTTCAGCAAAAAAATGTTGATGTCCAACGAGAATGTATTAAATTCTAAAATTACCATCCAGTACGTGAAATGCCATCACATATTCTACAATGCTAATCTAAATGGTGTTAAAACTGTCTATTACGTAAGGATAATTATCCCTTTAATTGTAACTTCATGTTATTAGATTTGTAAGAGATTTCAGCGATAAAATGTTGTTGTCCAACAAGAATGTATTAAATACTAAAATTACCATCGAGCACGTTAAATGCCATCACATATTATACAATGCTTAAGATGCTAAAATTATGGCCATACTTTATCACGAACTACTGGTCTCTTAAATGTACTGACATTCATTTGTCAAAGCAATGTGATTGATACAGCATTTATGTATTCGTCACTATTTATAGAGTTTAAAAGAAATATATGTTTTCGGTTTGGCGGACTATAGTTAACATCATTGATTGGTATGAGGTATAGCCATTATTAACAAAAATTGTCTAATAGTTTGACCTGTGGTATAATTTCACTGAATTAGAATGTAATGTATACCGAGAATATTGTGTGTGTCTGCTTAGTTTTCAAGCTCTTGCATAACCGTTCTTTGTTTGGACATTACCAAAAATGTCATTGGAACGATTCTCTATCAGTGGTATTTTAGTAGTCATGGTGTTTTATCGCTAACTCTACTTAGTTTTCCAGGAAACTAAATAGTGACAGAAAGAAGCAATCGATTTTTTTCACTCAAATCGTAGATTAGTTGCCTAAATAATCAAATAGGACAGTTTTTAAGAGAACATTGTGTAATATTCGCATTGATCAAAATGTTAAATAAAACAATAAAATTAGCCTCAATGATAACTGGGGCCCAAATTTTACCTCAGGTACCCACATTATCACAAATAAATTTGCAGAATATTTTGCCAAAATTCATTAAATATTGAATTCATAATAGCTACTAAATTCTGAGTAATGTGGGAACAGCACTGTGGATTTGACGTTATATTAACACTCCGCCTATAAAATAATTAATTTACATTTGATAATAATAAAGTTGCACATCCGAAAGCTAGAAACAAATCACTCCAAATGCAAAATTATTGAATTAAAAGGATCTATGGAACTTTTTATCGGCCACTTGTTCCAATTTTAGTCAGAAATATTAATAATATTTCAATAAATACCAACACGATCAATTACTCACTTTGATAATATTACGCAATAATTATTATGCATTGTCTCAAGTGCTATATCTAGGGTTTATGACACAGTTTAGCAGTGTTCCGTTGTATCTCCTCATCATCGTATCGAGGATGCGATGCGTTGACTTTTTTTAAATTGCTAATTATTACAAATTGCACATTTTGTATAGAACATGTACTATGTATTAAATTATCATATATACTTTTAATTCTGTTCTAATCCATAACATTCTCCAGATACATTCAAGATCCGATATTTTATTGAGTTCAACTGGTAGCTTTAAACGTTTCGATTCAATTGATCGTGATTTTAAACAAATTGGACAAACATCACTTTCATCACCGTCATGGAATTTAACAGTACCAGAAATTCCACCACAACCATTAAGACCAGCACCAGCTCCAAGTACAAAGGAAAGAAAAACATTAATTGATAAACCAATAAAACAGCAAAGGTGAGTAAATTGATGCATAAGCCGAGTTGATAATTAATAATATCTTTTTTCTGTTTCCGTAACAAAAAGTTGTGATAATTTATCCAGTACAGTGATACCAAGACCAATGGCCAAAAGACAAATGTCAAGTCCTGCTTCTACTAAAACATTATCGATAATAAATTTATCAGAAGCAGTTGCAAAAATATCCAATGGACCACGTACTTGTACAAATCCATTTTTAAATGGGTCATTGTCAATATTACCTGAAAATGACAATTCTTTAAATAGTTCAAATTTAATGCAGCAATTCAAAGAAAATTGCTTATTTACTGTAGAACAAGAAAATGATATTAAAATAAATCCTTTTTTGGATGATAGTTCAATAAGTGTGGATCAATGGCAATGTGACCATAATTCACAAGAGCAACAGCAACAGTTTAATTACCAACAGCAGCACCATGGTCAATTACAAAAGTGCATAAATGTTGCTCAATTTAATAATAATAATATAATAGAAACTGAAAATTTAGATAGCATAAACTCAAATGAAAGTCAAAACAGATGTTTCCAATTAGAAAACCTTTTAGAAAACTCAGGTAATCGGGGGAACACAGAAGAAGATTGTAGTTATACTAAATCAGTACAAAATTCATTAGATAGCTCAACAAATAAATACTTTGATATACCATGTTCAGATGCCGGAGAAAATTTATTAGAAACTACATTCAAAGGTACTTTCCGAAATCGTTCATTATCAGAAACCGAAGCAGCACTAATAATCGATAAAATCGATAGTAAAAATTTAGAATTTAGAAACTTACAATCACAATCATCATCATTATACAAAGTTGACTCAACAAATCCATTTCATTTGAATCGCAGTAATTTACAAAAAACAATATCAGATAATTATTTAGAACAATATATGAGCCATACGATAAAGGGTGGTCGAAGTTCGTCACAAACTTGGCAATTTGGACATTCAATAGCCAGAAAGAATTCATTGGCCTCATCTTGCACTTCAATAACAAATGAAAATGGTGATGTAAATATAAAACGTGCACTATCTTGTGATTCGGTAACATCTGAATCGTCTGTAATTTTATCTGATTTAGAACAGCCAACACCACCCGTTACTGGATTTTTATGTGTCGGATTGCAATACGATAAGTAAGTATTTAAGTATTTGAACTGGGATATATTCAAATGAATTTGTTAGCGTTTTTTATTTAAAAAAAAAAAGACATTTATAATGCTACCGCTTTTATGAATTATATAACTGTAATTTCTCAAAAAGTTATCTCAAATATAGAGCGCAGCATTCAAGAATATTATAACTAACCGTATAAATATCATTTCAAGCCTCGTAGTCAAAAAATATGTCGATTTGCTTCTCAGTTTGAAGTATTTGCGGTATACTTGTATTTAACTTAATTAACACTCTTATTGATAATCAAATTATCCTTTTTAAGAGGTTGAATTGTAAGTCTACATCATAGTAAAATTTACTGCAAATTGACGTCGTGAAGGAAGGAGGTATATTTGTGGCTCTCCCATCAAATGGGTTGCTAATATCAAGCAGTTGGAAAACAATAAGGGATCACTTCTTGAACGGTATTCCTTCAAGCAACTGCAGCATTGAATTACATTGAATATTTGCTACATTTTGAATTTTATTATACAATTTCCTCCTGATTTTTCTAATTGTGTATGTCATTTCTGCTTCTAAATAAGTAAATGTATGTGTAATATTGTATTTCCTTGTCAGGCTTTTGTTTCTATCCACATAATGCCTTAACTTGGTTTCAATACTAATATTTAAGTAAAATGCTTTGAATATTTTATATACGCTATTAAAATATTCATCTCTTGTATTGAAACGGTTCCTAAATCAGTTTGAAAAAATATTATATTACAGTTTATAGTGTAGTATTTGGCTAATATGCTAATTATCCATTTCCGAAATCCTATTGTCATGTATCTTTAGATAGAAGATAGAGAATGTCAATATCATTATTTTGTATATTTTTCTTTCAGGAACACAATCACTGAGAATAGTGTTGAGCTTGTATTAACCGTTATGGAAGCAAAAGAATTAATAGTACCCGCAAATACTGAACCGGCAGATACATATGTAAGAATATATTTAGTACCTGATGAAACGGGAGCTTTACAAACTAAAGTAAAATTATGCGAATGTTCAAATTTTATTGTCATTATATTAAATTAATAACAATTTAAACAATATCTAGATATTTAAGAATTCTATGTGCCCCAGTTATAATGAGACATTTTGTTTTCTACTTAATAAAAAAAGATCAAAACGATCTTTATGGTTCCATTTGTATCATTGTGGAACTGTGCATACGCTTTTAGGTAATGTATTTTGTAGCTAATCTTTTTAATTGATCAACATCTAGGAAAGACATGTATTAGCTTATGATAATGTATCACAGTTATAATAATGTACAGCATAAATTAGCAGAGCAGCCTAAATTAACTAAAGACATACGGTTTTAATAACAATAAAAAATTGATTTTCAAAAACGACTTAAAATAATTTACACGTTAATTAAATTATATTCATTGATTTCCAATATAACTATTCTAAATCTGCAATAATATAATCTTTCAGATTTTAGTACAGTTATAAAAATATTACAATATATTGACAAATATTAGTAATATATTGACAATTAAATAATTTCTCATCTATCATAAAAATCAATTAACTACAATTATAGATACCATATATGCCTTTGCTAATGTAGGTTGCATTTAACATTTATATACAACTATTTAAAGTTATCATTATAACAGTTTTATAGAAAAAGTGTGTCTTTGCTAGAAGTTGCTAGTATCAATCTCAATGTTCATATAATTCACAATTATTAGATATTTGCCATTATGTTTATAGGTGAAGCTGAAATGCATATTGGTGATGTAACTCGACCTATGACAACTTGGTTAACATTATCCGATTCAAAATATAATAACAGTGAATGGGGTGAATTAATGTTCTCATTAAGTTATTTACCAACTGCTGAAAGATTAACAGTTGTTGTAGTCAAAGCTAGAAATCTTACATTGGATAATAGTAGTGAAGATAATCCTAAAAATTCATTACAAAATATTTTTGTTAAGGTATATAACTTTTATAATTTATGCTACATTCGTTTCCAATATTTTAAATTATGCATTCATAAATTTACATTAGGTGTATTTGCTAAAAAATAATAAGAAAGTATCGAAAAAAAAGACAACCATAAAACGTTCAGATCGTAGTCCAATTTATAATGAATCAATGATATTTAGTGTACCACCATATTCATTGCATTCAATACAAATTCGTTTAACTGTTATGAATGCATCAAGTGCAGAATTGAATACGATAACCGATTTAACAAATAATTGTATACTAACACCAATTGGTCATGTTATTACAGGAATTGGAACATCAGGCAAAGGATTGCGACACTGGAATCAAATGTTAACATCACTTAGGAAACCGATTGCAATGTGGCATCCAATTAGAAAGACAATAAAAATATGTAAAGATGATATTACATAAAAATATTGTATCATTTGACATGGTTTTCAATTTTATCTTTTGTTTTTAAGTAGAAATAATTTATTAAGAAACCCACTGACAAATTTATTATAATGACTCAACTTGACGTAGCACTACCACAATTTCAATATTTTAATTCCATCAAATGAATCTCTTAAAAACGCATTTCTATAACTAATAATACACAAAAGCCAAAGGAATTGCAGTCAATTGCGAATATCATTCGAATCTGACATCAGTCTAATAAGTTTTTTTAATTAAGTTTCATTAAAATTACGTGTATTTAGTATTTTAGGTAAAATTTTAGGCTCAATTATTTTCACTATTACAATCTATTTAACTTGAATGCGGTTAATTTTTGTGTCTCTAACCATTCCCGTTTGATTTTTTTTTTGAAAGTCGAGAATTATCTCAGTCGAATAATCCTATGACTTCCAATTTAACATTTTTGACTTTTTAATAGGCGGTATTTAATTGGGGGTATAGCGAATAAACCTCACTGTTATCATTTGAGTCACATTTTATTGAATTTCAAATTAGGATCTTAACGTTTCTTATTACTTACAATATATATTATTTTTATTGACTCAATTCATATATTTGTGGTATGGAAACCAAATAGTCCTCCCAATAGGAATGATTTTCATAAAACGAAGAATAATTTTATAAACGACTACTTGAATTAAATAGTAAAATGGGGTGCGTAAATGTATCTATTTTACAGGAAATACAGAACTGTTGATGCGTATAGGGTAGTTGACATGACATTCTTTAAGAACTTGAATAACCTCATACATAATTACTTATATAGATATAACAGTTTCGGTTTTGAAACAATATTTTGTAGACTTGCCTGTGAACTATAGTTCAAAAGTATCCATGTATGGTTCTGATTTTGTTATTAAACATGTTAAGACAAGATATTCAAACGTTCGACCATCAAACGTGTCTTTGTCATTCAAGCAAGGTTTCCAGTTGACGAAACTCTGATCTGCATTCTTGCTTGCAAAGTAACCAACTCCACTACTGTTATTCATGTGACTCGGCAAACGATAGGATTTCACTCACAAATGTAGTTTTTCTCCGTTCGTGACCGATGTCATCGTGATCCTATTCAAACTGTGAGGTTATATTTTGACCTTTTGTAATAATATATATGTTGCAATTAATGCAAGAACTTGATCAGTTATTTAATTAATTAAAATGGTTGAGTTTATTTACGACCGTCTTTGCAGATTTTAGTCTCATGTTTTATCCATAGCATTGTGTAATTAATGAACCAGTTAATTTTGAAATGAAATCTTAGATCTTTCGATGAATTCTACAGCCGTTAGAGATATTTGGAGAATAATAAAGTAGAAGAATTATACTTGAACTTTCAGTTGTGAGATGGTGTTAATATATACGAGTATTGTTGACCATTGAAAATAGCCACAGTATTATTAATTTGAAATGTAAATATGCTTGAAATTTGTTATCATTAATTTTGCCACCATTTATGTAAATTCTCTTGTGCTAAATGAGAGTTTTTGTTCTATTAAATTCAATTATTTAAGAAATAAATATGCTCTAAGCCTAATTATTTTGATGCATAGATTAGATACATGATTTTAATAAGTCAGATGCTGAAGTTGAATATCATACGATTAATTGCACTCAATTAGAAGGAAGAAAGAAAGAACAAATAAATTATTGAGATTACAATACATTGGTTCAAAGACAATTGTCCAAAATTCTGAAATGGAATAATTTTTGAAGATTTCAGAATAGCACTGTTCTAAAATCTACAAGAATTATTTTACTAATCTAATAATTTTTGAAAAAAATTACTTATTAATATATGATTATACTATTTACAATTAAATTCAATTTATTGCAATTATTGATAACGTGCGTCTTTACTACTATAAATTGTAGTATTACTCAAAACAATTTAGAAGTCATTTCTCATAACATGCGATTATGAAACGTGATATGTTTGGAAAATAGATGGACCAAATAACATAGGTTCTGTTGAAATAAATGGAATCATAACAATGTTTGAATATTGAAATGAGTGAGTTATAAGGATGAAATTGATTAATAATAAATAATTATAATAAGTACTTCCAATTTTATATGTACCATATGTAGATAAATGTTATATTTAAGTAGATAAAATTAATATTTGTTTTCCGTAACAAAACACAAAACTATAAAAATTATTAAATATTATTAAAAATATACCTATATTTCCTCTGAAAGATTTACATTCTGAATTTGTTATTTAAAAAAAAATAAGGAATAAATTCTAATTGCTTCCACTATTGTGATATTACATACATTTTCAAACTAAAAAATCAATATTATATATAACCATCTACTATTAAATATTTATTAAATACTTGTATTTTCTATATAATTATCTAAATATTTAAAATTTCTATTGAATTTTTATTAAAACTTTTACAACAGATTTTTTGTAAAAATTAAAATATTTCATTTAAATTTTAATATACAAAAAAAAAAACTATACTATAATGAACATTAGTAACGATACTAAAAATTAAGGTGATCTTATCTATAATTATCAAAGACATACACCTGATTTTAATTTACTTAATTTCATACGATTTAGCCAGAATTTTTACTTTACTCCACTGCCATTGAATTCATCACCTACAGTTCTCCGATATGTTATTTTGGTCGACATATTCGTCTACTATGTTGTGTATTGCTATCCATTTTTATCGTCTGATAATCGTAACTATCGCCAAAAGATCCCACCTTCCCACATATTGAAGATACTTAGATGTGTGACATCGTGGTTCACTTTCTAAGTATTACACACGTAACTATTCGTTTTTCATTTTTTACATCACTGATCTCATTTCAGATGTTGTAATACTTCACTCAAACTCTAAGCAACACTAAAAAGAACACACTACTGTACATTACAAACTTTTGATTTAAAGTTTCTTACAAAAAATTAAATAGATATCAACAGAAATTTTCGATCACCTTAATTTTAATTAATTACATCATTACTTACAATTTACAATAAAAATATATAATTTACAAAGTATAAAATGTAATATAAAAATTTTGTTATGATATTAAAAATAAGATATAAATAAAATGTGTGTTCTATAAAAGCCTAATAATTAACAAAATTTAAATGTTAATGAAAATTTTATTATATAAAAAATTAGATCGATATTTATAGTAAACAAACTATTCGTCGATCGATATTTAGTACACATAAGATTATTCGTTGAATATTGAACAATAAAGGACAATCACAGAATTATACATAATTTATGATTATGTACGAATTGTATGAGAGAAACCGTGAATGTTATGCAATCTCTATGTATCAGCACCTTTAGGCGATCGTATAATTAATAATTGTGGTGTAAAATAGGAAAAATAATTTAAGAATTTAAGGATTTCTTTGCCGACATTGACATTTGATTTATGGTTAATAACTGCAAGTCTAGCATTGTATTATCGACTTCATCATATTATATCTTTTGATACCACTGTAGACCTCTCCAAATTGAACCACATAATGCAATGTGGGTGATGTCGTTATAATTCTTTTAATTTTTTTAAATATGTTTTATTAAAAAAAATATTCGCTACCTAATTTAGTTTAACGTCATGTAAAGGATAAAGGGATTTGTGCATTGAATTTCTCCGGAAAATAATTTGACAATAAATTTAAATAAAAAATAATATTGAAACTATACATATCGATAATTTAGAATAACAATTAAACTAAATTGTGATACATCTATTTTAATTTTTTTTTATTTCTTAATCATCAATACTTAGAGAACATTATTTAGGAGTTATAATACTGATACTGTGAACCAATAACTTAATTCTACCATCATAATTAACACATATCATTTTTTTTCTTATACTCTTTATACAAAACATGTTCCCTTCTTTTATCGATATAACCATTATAACAATGGTTGATTTTCATTTGTTGACTTTACCGCATACTTTTAATATATGCTACATGTTGCAAACACTTATTTAGTTTTACCCTTCGTAACAATTCTTGTGTTCTTGCATTTCGAAACAAAAATATAATTTATTTTAATTTGTAATTCATACATAACATACTTTTTATTTCTTTCTCGTACTTACAACATGCTTTTAATTCTAACAGTAATGACAGTGGTATTCAGAGGTTACATTCATCGCAAACTTTTGTCTATACTCTTACTGCGCATAATCATTATTTTACAATTTACAATTCTGTTCGCCTGATATTGCTCTTATTATTATTAGCCTTCTTATCATATCTTATCACACACTTTTTATTTATACTCTTTAATACGCATAGTTAATATTTTAAGTTTTTTAAACCTCTCAGTTTGATTGATATTGCAAACGAACAATATAATTTATTTTATTTGGCATCTTTGTTACTTATAATTATTATTATTTTCTTCTGAATAATTCAATTCTCTTGGTATTTCAGAAGGAAAATTCAATTGCCTGGTATTTCAGATGAAAAATATATGCTTCTTACATTGGCACTTCATAGATCGCATACTTATTACTTATAATCTTCATATAAGAACTGATTTTTATTCGAGCTATTTTGGCAATATTTAATTTTTATTTTATTATCCCTTCTTAACATTTCTGGTCTCCTGGAATTGCATAAGAAAAATATAATTTATTTTATAAAGCCACGGGGAACACGTGTCTCATTGAATAGATATTTGCATTTTTTTTTTTTTGATTTTTTCAGCACATTTGAGACTATATCGCTCTGCGTTTTTTTTATTAATTTCTACAAGTCGTTGCTAGATATTTAGTGTTCAGTATAGGGCAAAGCATTGTTTTAATGATGGTATTGTGTTCCCGTTCATAACACCACACTAAGCAATTAGTATTACTACATTGAATACTATTTAATGATAAGGACGTTACAGATTAAGATCAAATTGATGTCAAATCTGACAGGTTAGTAGAATTGAATGGAACTACTTTAAAATAAGCAACTGTATGTTCATTACGGTGTCTAAGAAAAGTGTTGATCATACCAATAACTAATTTAAAAATTATGTATACCTAATTTTCATTAATTAAAATAAAATTTTGTATAGTATTTTGAAAATTTTATTACTAAAGTTATACTACCTACTATTAATATAGTACTTTGTGTATGTTAAAAGTTTAATAATGTTATGTATATTTATTAATGTTAATATATTGTGTAATAAATAATTTTAAAAATATAAAAACAATATTAAAATCTAGATTATTTCACTAATTGCTGAAATTGAACAACCACCTTTTCGATATTTGATGGTAGTGCTCAAACAGATGTAAAATTTTTCGCATATAGAAATCTCAGCAAATGTTTGGTATGCTGAATAGAGTCTAGCGTTTGTCAGAAATTCAAAAAAAAAAACTAAAGTTGCACAATCCAAGTTATCACCAAATACAGCATCAAATAAAAATTTTGAGAGACTGACAGAACTGAACAAAAAAAATTGAATTAAATCCACTATATACTGAGGTGCCCAGGCGAAGAACCATCATTTAGAAGTCTAGTGTCAGTGGAAGCAGATGAAGTGAAGTGCCCATTCTGGCCTAAAATCATCAACAATTCCCCTGCATGAAGTCAAGGTCAAGATAATGATGATAATGTGTTAAGTCTATGACAAACTGTTCAAAGTATATTAGTTACGTTGAGGCACTTCAATCAATTTTCTTAGTACACACGTACAAGAAGATATATAATAAATTGTATTTTAGGTAGCAAAGATCGAATATTTTTAATTTAATTGTAAAAATATGTATTTGATAAGATTATATTCCAAAAATAAATAATCTTATCGTTACATTTATAACTTAATATAATTATATTATGCATGGCAATAATTAGTAATTACTGGTCATGTTGATTAGCACTAGGTCACTGACATAATCAAAAATATTTCAATGATGCGTCTAGTATGGCAATATAGAATTACATAATGAGTCAATATTTCAGTCTTTTCCTGCAATGACATTTTTTAGTATATTGACAATAGCCTAATTAGAATAACCGCTTATGTAGTCTCACGGTATTTGAATAAGAAAACGATTCCTTAATGATGTAGTTATTTTATTTCACTTCTTTTGTTAGTATTTATGCTCCTAACTTACTATACTTTATGCAGTCTCAACTCTTACGGTCATACTTATTTCGTTTCACGATAATACTAATATCGTTCCATTGTATAATTTATGTAGCATAACGGTAATATAAATTTTAAAAAGCGGGTCCTAATGTTTCTGTTCGCATAACACAAACATTTGTGTAAAAAATCATTTTTGCTGCTCTACTCCATGGCAATTAATACAAAAACATATTTCCTAATGGTCTAAATGTATATTAAGTTGAAAACAAATGTAGCACTTATTCTTCTTCAGGGTGAAATAAACATCATTTCCTATGGAAGCACAATATGTAAAAAAAAACTAGAATTTTTTAATAACATCTAACGTTGCTGCTTGCTTTATACGAGTGGTACTACTGATATATCTGCCTAATGAAAACACAAATATTTATCATCGAAATTGGTTTAATTGTTTTTCAAAATATTCTCCATGAAGATTAATGCACTTTTCCATGCGTTGCAACCAATTTTCGAAGCACTTTTTCCACACCGATTGAAATACGTAAAACACAAGCATTTTAAAAGCATCAAACAGCTTCTTCGAGCGTCGAAAATCGTTGACCACGTAATTTTTTTTTGTTTTTTTTTGATGTGGTAATGAATAGAAATTATTGGATGCCAAATCAGAGTTGTACGGTGGATATCCCATTCGACACTTTGGCCGGTCAAAAATCTTTTGTATGAGTCGATGTGTTAGATTTCGTATTGTCACAATGGAGAATGATTCGTCAATGTTTCGCATATAAAACAAACTACAAGTTATTATCGTTTGCGAACCATCAGTCAAACTTTATGAAGTTAAAAATTATTTGGCTCAACTGCAGCTGATTACAACTCATGTATTCAGTCACCGCTCAACATTTTGATTACTAGAATAAAATGTAATTTAGGGGGAGAGACTAATAAGTGGGTGTATGTCGTGTTTATCAACCAGATGCAAAGCCCTTTTACTGTAGAGAACATGGTGATGATACGTTTAATCCAGGGCCTAGGATCTGTATCAATGATTTAAGAAGTTAATATCTCATTCTTATTACATACATTATTTTCACTGATAAAACAACAACTATTTTAAGATGGCAATGAGAGGCTATATCGAATAATAAATTTATTAATATTTAAACAGTTGATATGAATATTAGCAATATAAATTCAAATTTTTAAATCTACTTTAGCACTCAAAAATTACAATTGAATAAAATCAGCTATCGATTTGGATAACACAAATAATGTTTAAATTAGTGTATTTATTACTAATAATAATTAATTTAATTAACGGTGACGATTTAAATTATTTTACAAGAAATGGTATTATAAATGGTTTAATGTTTCCACGTCAAACAAGTGTACTTATTGGTGAAAGTGTGTTTCTTCGTTTAGTAGAGACTGTACCAAATCAAATTAGTTGTTCTTTTAAAAAATTTAGTGATGTCGAGCTTAATGCTAATTCAGCTACTGGAAGGTAATTAAATTTATGTGTAATGTCCACAAAATGTCTGTATTTGTATCTTTAATATGATTATAAGAAGTACTGAAATTATATAGTAAGACTTACAAGTGTGTTGCCGTAAGGAAAACTCTGGCTAATACCATTGGACTGAATTTGCTGACTATTCGGTTAACTGTTATTTAAGCATTTCAAGTGTTGCATAAATTTCCATAACTACTTTGATGATAATATCTTTTTCACCTAATTCATAATCATTTGTTGTTGACATAATGTATAGACAGTGCAAGCAAAAAGTATGCGGCATCTACAAAACACACACTTAGTGAAAATGTAAAATAAATTAAATTTTGGGTGTCGATTACCTGAATAACCTAAATATTGATCACTCAATTCGTCACCAAATAAATTTTGGATGTATGACAAAATATTGAAATTTTTATTTATATTAATTAGAATAATTTCTTGGCCATCACAAACATGTGGTATACAAATTAATAATGTTACACTTCAAGATGTCGGTCACTGGTATTTAACATCAAGAAATTCAAATAATACTGCTCGCGGTGTAGCATTAATTGAAGTACTTGGTATTATTTGGTATTCAATTTTTTGTTACCGCATAATTTTTCTAAATGTTTATATGATTTACATTAAATAGAACCAATATCAGCTAGTCTAACAAATATAGAGTCATCGCACATAAATTTAGCACCAACTGGAACACAATATTGTTATGTGTTACGTCCAGATGAACCAAAAACAGAATTTCCAACACTTAATAAATGTGAGATACCAAAAGTTGATAATGAAATTGATGCAAATGGTGTGTGGAGTGTCATTGCTGGTGTTACCGGAAAAACTGAGGAATTTATTTTTGAAGTTAATGTTGAAACAAAAAGTAAATATATTGAATAAATTGATGATTAAATAAAATTTAATTTCAGTATAAATTATCAACGTTACATTTGAAAATGGTTATAGAACATAACATCATTGTATACAATCTCTAGCTACCAACTTCACGATCGAACTACATATATTATTGATGACATCGCCTAATTGTTTTTGGTCAATTCCGTATGGTCGACCCAATTACATTTTCTTTGGTTGATCATTTTATTTAAAATCATAAGATTTACGCCTCGATAAATTTTGATTCTCTATAATCTACGGTAGCTACCAGACTCTATTCACACTAAAGATGTCTTTGAGTGTCGTATTTTGTAGTTTATTTCATCCAGCAAAATTGATTTCATCACTAAACTATCGCAGAACATTCACAGAATATACATTATGATGATACCATCTCTTAGTCTAGATATCTATGGTTGTATTCAATATCTTCACATATGGTTACCAATAATCCAGTTACCCTAAGAGCTTCCAGGTTGTTTATTTCAGTCTATTAGTACCTGTTAATAATATTGAATCACGGTTTTCCAGTCCGCATATTCGTAGCGTCAACAATATACCCCTTTATTGCTCGGACATATAGCGTAAACTTGTTGGCCATTTGATACATTTTTACTTTTTATTCCATTCATAATTCAAATTCAAATTCAAAATTCCGTTTTTAAATAATTTATAGCTAAATACAAAACTTACATTTTGTGTTGATTATGATATATCATTTAACAGAGTATGATAACGCATATTATCGGAGCCTCGACAACGGAGTCGGCCAATGCCATAACTAGAGAGGATTGAAAAGGCTGATACAACTAACATAGAATAAAAATAGATATTGGGATGTTATTGACAGGTCTTCACATATGCATTTATGATTTTGAGGGTTAAGAGTCAATACACCGAAGTTATAGATAATCTTCGTCTTGGCTGTTTGATTCTGTGGTTGATAGGTTTGGCAAATCTAATAAGTCTACTGCCATATCGATTGAGAATGGGATTTTCGGAATCTTTAATTTCATTTAGGAAGCTTAATGCCTGTTTAACCAGCACTCTGATGTGAACATGCAAATGTTTTTCTAAAAACTTCAACAACGAGCTAATAAAAATAACCATTGTTTGGCATGATTTGCTAGTCGGGGACATAGAAGTTAGCTACATCTCTCTCCAAATCAATGATATGTATAATAGCAAAATTATTACACTTAATGTTTTTCCATCATTAATGTTATAAAAGTGTGTTTTGGGAGGTTGCTATTAGTTTTATACAACGTTGATTCTCTGATAAATAGCCTTG
>JANSTX010054201.1:0-11242 GCA_027564355.1 Penthetria funebris | reverse complement strand
TGTATATGGGTTAAGAAATACATTCTCTCACGAAGTAATAATTTTTATATTTATTTTATGCAAAGCAACAGAAATAGTTTGAGTGAAAATTAAGCATGTTAAAACGCAATTATTACCATAAAATGAATGTTCTCAGTTTATTTACATAAAAGCATTCACTCCGCATTCAATTACCATGTTTAGCAACACATTTGCTTTATGTATGAAAAGAATATTTTGTCACCTGAATCAAAAGATTCTGCGTTCACTTATGTACTATTAACTCCTCAACTAGAGCATTTCAATTTCATGCTACCCATCCCATAAATCTATTATACAAATTATAGTCTTCTTCACCTCAAGTTTTCCATTTATGTGCCCATTCCTAGAATTTTTGTTATGGGTGGTTCTATATATTCCAAAATATGTGCATATCTTGTATACATAGATATACTTGTAAATTATCAATGTTATATATCCTTTATACATTTTATGCCATTCAGCATCGTCATCATCAAGCCACTCGTATATATAATAATATACTTTGTCTATTACGAATATACAGAAGAATTTTTGTTTAAACTAAAAGGAACTCCGTATACTTATTATAATACTAATGTGTTATACGATATGTTAACCTACAGAGACCACCTTACACACTTATGTGTCAATAAACCTGTCACGGATAATGAACGTATTTAACTTCGCGAATATTTTGACTCTTTAGGAAAATACTCAATTTACAATGATAATACTTTTAGGCTTACAGAATTTTAGATGATACCAATTTAAAGCAAAAATACAATTAATTTAGTATTAAATGTTAAAAAAAATTATTTATGACAAATAGTTTGAATACATCTTAGATTTGTCCAAAATTTGAGTATCGTTCGAAACAATGCAGTCAAACATCAACCAAAACATCAATAAATTGGAATTTCCTAATAGAAAATATGCAAAGTCATATATAAAATATAAAAGTCAGACATAATTCCATCTAGTTTGTTGGTGAGATATTTTCACCAATTTAATACACACGATAGGTAACGATCACATATCATAAACATATCATAAATACGATAAGTAAAGATCACATATCAGAAATTGCTTAGGTTTTAGATAACATTAAATAGCGTCGAGCAAAATGATTGTTAGTAAGTTACTCCATTCGCCACCTTCAGTTGTAAATTATGAATATTAAACCACAAAGTAATATCTAAAAGTGGATAATAATAATAATCTATTGAACTACTGAAATCAGTATATACAACATCTAAGAAATATTTTGCAAATGTCAGCAAATTCGCACTAAGGGACAAAATACATTTTTCGACTAAATAGTTTGGCTATAGTATACAAAATCGCAATACTATAGTGATAAAATGATAAGCCTTTATCGGAAAAATTATTGAACCAATCTTGTTTGTTATATTCAGTAAGATGATCCCTCGACAATTCTTGCATCTATCATCAGCATTTAGAACATAGAACTACTGACCTATTTAATAACTCGTTAAACTATACCATTTAAGATGAAGTAGCCATTGAAGAATTAAACTGATTGTTCTATTATGTGACACTTTCCGGCCAGTTTTCTAATCAGATTGTAGGTTTTTTTCGCGTTATTTATTTCAATTAATAGTATGTTATGAGCGATTCGCAATATCGAAAAAAAAAATCGTAAATCGTAAGTAAAGATACGACAAAAATAAATAACTAAACTTTGATATTATGAACTTTTCCACAGAATATCGCTTATTTAAAGCAAACAATGTTTTTTAAAAGCCTCAGGATGGTTTAGTCAAATTATTAAAATGCTTTTTTAAAAATTTTAATAATTTGAGGTTTCATAATTTTTTGCTAAACGTCATACTTAAGATGTTGGCAATTAATGACCTCATAATATCACTGCCAGAGTCTGCCCATTTATTTTTAGTACGTCAAATCTTTGGTTGAGTTCGAAAATGATGCAATAATAATACAGTATATATTGTATATACATTAAAACAACATGCATAAAAACTCGTATCATCAAAGTATTTATCAAATCAAAACTCTTTTTCTTATTTAACTTATTCTTCGTCAAATTCTCAGCACAACAATCAACAATCACCCTTGAGGAATATAATAGAAATGGGTTCAATTGTAACCTAAAGGTATAAATTTAGCGCCACTCAAAAGAACATGTACCTTTCTACCTGAAATTGATTAATCCACAAGAGACTCTTGTGTGTTATTGTATTTTTATAACCGAATTCAATTTTACGAAATAAAAACTCATCCAGATATTTATTTTTGAATAAAAATTCCCTTGTCATAAATTATGTTGATGCCTTCAATCATATAAATCAATTTTGAAAATATAATTTTCAAGGAATTCAAATCATACATAAACGGAATTATTTATTTTCGAAAATTTAAACAAAAGTAATCATCTGCCTACAATTGATTAAAAACACGTTTCATAAATTATTCAGGACTTTAGAATAAAATCCAAAAAATATATGTTCATTCTCGTCTATATGACGGTATGGAAATTGATTAAAAAGTTTCATAAATTCTGGAAGAGAATATGTGGAACGATTTCCAGCTACTTATTGAAAAGTTTGTTCATCATTCGGTACATTATTTCTTCATTACATCTATCAAATTTGATCTTGACATTTATATAAAATTATAATGGAATCATATACGGAAAAATTCTTCAGGTCGACGGTCTAGATTTTCTTCTTCTTCTCCAAATGATGTCAGCCTTGTTGGTTTGATAACGAACTTCTGCAGTAACCTCTCAATAGCTGCTAGTTCTTCACTCAAGTAACGGAAGCTCATGACTTCCTCAATTGGTATATTATCTACCACTGGTTTGCATCTCATTGGTTCTTTGGTTATAAAAATTGATTTTGTTTTCATGATAGATATCAACATGTTTAAGCTTTCAGTATCTTGTTTAAATGCAAATAATAGGCATTGCAAATTGTCCTAATTTTCTGCAATGAGAACAGCATCGTCCGCATAACAAATGATACTGTTCAATTCATTTACCATTCTATAACCAATTCCAGTAGATTTAGTTTTCAGTATGATTTTGTTCATGAACATATTGAATAATGTTGGGCTGAAACTATCACTCTGACAGATTCCAGTTGATATTGGTATTTCATTTGTTAACTTTCCGTTTACTTTATTTCGCATTGTGTTCTTAACATTCATCAATGTTGTATCAAACCAATTATGTTTAGTAGTATGTTAGATTTTGCTAAAATATTGTGCAAGATCGACGAAACGCATGAAAATCGATGTGCTGTATTGAATGAACTTCTTCACAAATCAAGTTATAACAAGATAGTTTCTCGGATCAATTTTACTGACCATCTTAAATACAGGTATTGTTAAACTAGTTCTCATGAGTTCAAGCAATTTATTGAACAGTTTAACAATCTCAGCAATTAGGTTAACCACACCATATTTCAGACACAATGTTTTAATTGCTTGTTCAATCAGATGTGGGTTGACTTAAAAATTATTAGCATTGCGTACGCTAAATATAATTTCGATAGTCAATGCAAGTGGATTCCAGTGATTATCAATAAACAGGGTGGCTTCAAACATGAAACCCATTCAAATTCTTTTTAGGATTTTTTAAACAATTCTACAGAATCTAGCTAGTAACTAAGCATCTGGTCCTGATGATATTCAGATCATATATCTGCGTAAATGTGCGCGATCTCTATATCTACCGCCATCTATATGACTTCCTTGAAATTTGGTTATTTTCCATTCGCATGGTAAATTTCAAACATGAATCGTATTCCTGAAAAGAGTTCAAAATCTCATCCTTCCAATAACAAACCATTAATTCAATTTTATCGATGATCTTGGAAAAAATTATTTACCTCAAGATCATATTTTAACTAGAATCCAATACAATTATTCATGATTGTCGATTTGGAACAAAATCTCTAAATCGTCTTGTAGCCGGTGTTTGGTCAACCGGACTCTGAGCAACCTGAACTTCAAGCCTATTAAGTAAATCACAAAAAATATTCAGTCCATCTTTACATTTGCTGAATAAAATTTGAGATCAGGAAACCGTCGTAGATTGAATTGAACGTTCAGTTTTAAAACACCGTCCGGTTAGTTTTTCTGCAAGACGGTAAGTCTCCCTTATGTTGTTTAAATTCGCAGCGAGTTGTGCCCGAACTGCAGTGTTTTCAAAAAAGGTACGCGTATCCGGTCGTGCACTTTTTACTAACCACTTTGTCTAGTTGACCGTATTGTTTCTGCAGATTCTGTTGGTCCATCGCAGTGCTGTTGTTAATCTCACTATGCATATTTCTTTTCCTCATTATTAGATTCCCTGTATTATCACTAATCCATTCCTTCCTTTCATATAGAATTCTTCTTCGTTTTCCTTCCAACGAATCTCGCTCAACCTAAGAATATCGAGTTTGTACCTCTTAAATTCTGGAGCTACCTGCGCCAGTTTCATCGGTTCAATGTTCTAACATTCCAGGTTGCAAATTGTGTCCGTTTACGTAAGCCAAAAGTCGTCGTCGTATGCGACGCCATTTGTTGACGTTTCTCGCAATTAAGTGCTTCAGCAGTACGAGATGCAAACTCAATTGGATGTTAATTCCAAATTGGGCGCCCACCAGTAGTTTTGTGTAATATTTTCTTATTTCTAATTTTTGATCTGAACCGAATAGTTTACTATGGTTATTTTTTAATTAGTATACATTACTGTTACTAGACAATTCATTAGAGTTATGTAGAAATAAAAGTTTTTAATTATATTAATTGGTAGTGCTTACTAAGTATACGTCAATATACACTATAGTTCGTATATATCACAGTTTAAATAAATGTACGAGTATATTCTATTAATCTAAATTTTTATTTTAGTATAAAACTCATAACATTGTTGCCAGGATAAAATTGAAAATAATATTTACGTTTCATGTTGATATGAAATTGAATGAAAAATCAATTAAATTGATTTTGTGTGTACAATAATGAGATTATCTGATAAATAATTAAATTCTGTATATTTAATTATATAAAGTACATATAAATTGGGCGCGGAATATCGGATGGACGTTTGGTGTTTGATTCAATTCAGAAAAATTATTAAATTTTTTTCTGAAATTCAAATTTTGCTTGTATGTTACAAAAAATCGAGAACATTCAATAATAAATAAATGTAACGAGTGAGTATCGCATATTATTATTATATAATATATTTTTTTAATGAAAAATAAACAATATACAATAATAATAATAATAATATGTATGAATACATACGATAGAAATTTAATTTCCGACTTGATTTACATGACACCAAAAAAATGTATTTTATGTATTGAATGATGGAGGTTCGGAAATTCGCAAGCCCTTTTAAAGTTACCGTTATGTATATTCAATTCAGTATATCATATGTGAGTATACTAAATATAATGAAATTCAAGTTACTGAGAACATAATAACATATCTATAGGTACATATATCGCACTACGTTCTGTATATTAAAATATCGACAAAATGAGAACATTACTATAGCAAAACAAAAAAAAAGGATGGAAATTGAAAAAGGAATCATTCGTAAGGAACATTTTACAACGTAAAAATGAATAGGTTTATTCCCCTAAAATTGATCATACTGATTTACATTGTTAATCTTCGTGTACATTTTGGTTGAATAAATTTCACAAAAATCATACGAAATTGTTGACTTTAACTCATAGTTTAAACAAAATGATTCTGCATATTCATAATTAAATTCTGTCAGTCTAAGAGTCACATTTGTACTACTATAAGTTGTTTTTCATTACTAGAATATTGGCTATGTATCATCATAATAGATCTCCTCAACGAATGATTTCCTGCACCAATCGAACGAGCCTTTTTTTTAGCGTTTATTAAATTATGTGGAATTCAATGAGAACAATCTTTTTTACGGTCAATTGTTCGTGCATTATCTTATTGATGCTTGTCATACTAATGTTCAAGGATGCCTCAATCTCACGATATGCTTGACGATCTTACATTATAGTTCACGCACAACATCGATAGTTTGTGTCACAACAACTGATTTTGGACGACCTTCACGAAAATCGTCCTGGAATGAATGTCGGCCACGATTAAATTTGTTATACCAGTTTATCACTGTGCTGTAGGATGGTACTTCATTGCACGAAAATCTTCACGATGTAATTCCATTTATTGGTCGAGATGAATTTTTCAAAACCCTATAAAGAAAGAAATACGTTCTGAATACTTTTATGCTAAAAAATGTGAAACTTTCCGATGAAAATATAACATACGAAATAATTGTAGAACAGTTACTTCATTTAATGTTAACATTGGTGTGCCTCAGATTTTAGCACTAATTCGTGTAAACTGTATTACATTTATGCAACCACTTTCTGTCGCAAGAATCGTTTTCAATGGAATATATTATATGGAGATGACAAAGTTATAATAATTGATATAACATTGCGAATCAAAATGTTGAAAGCGATCGTACACATAAATTACACTAATATGAGTTTATTGAGAAGTACATGTCGAGTATTATTGAACACATTACAAACACAATCACTCATTGCGAATACGGAATAATGCAAAGCATATTGAGTAAATCCAATGCTAAGTGCAAGATCGTAAATTAGATTTTATTGCCGGTAATAGCACAAGGTAAGCGAATTATGCGCTGAGCAACTTTCAATTGTTATACAACAATGGAGAAGTGAAATTATTGGAAATACATATAGCACTCCATCAGCGTTTTTTCGCCACCGATAAATGTTAACTTAATTCAATATCGAAGTATTGTTTTTATGAACGGCAACCATATTCTAATGAGTTAATATCATAATCAAGTACTAATTATACGTTTACATACTGGTCGTTAAAAATAGAGTTTTAAATGAATACCCTCAACAAATGACATGCACAGGAGAGACAGAAAAATCGGCTGCACGACAGTCAGCAGATGACATAAAACAGAGGATTGACACTACAAGACTTTGTTGTCACTTGCGATAGTAGTTAGCACAAGTAACCAAATATACCACATTATTATTACAAAGAAGTGGGTTTTAGAGGTTCGCACGTTTACAGTAATCATTATTTTTATATTGAACAGATTCGAATTAATCCATTTATTGGCAAATAAGCAAAGGCGACATAAAATTACGAAACGAGTAGCAATTTAGCAGATAAACGGGCACCTCACTTATTACATGATGATAATGTTCGACAATATTGAAACACATTGAGGCGAACTGGTGAAAATGTTTTTGTTTCCATTAGTTATGATAGAAATGAATGGATCAGTGTGAAAACTGACCGGAACGTGTGCGGCAGAACAGAACGTCAAATTCAATTCAATGGCTGTTTAATTTCAAATGAGCAGTGTAGCAAATGGACTGGCGGACACAGTACTTAAAGATTTCAAGACTATGCTTCAAGTCTAGATAAAATAAAAACCGCATTACATCTAAAATGCTACAAGACAACTGGTGCTCATAATATTGCGCCAGAATGAACTTAGGACAACATAGCATCTATTTTACACTTCATTATTAGTGAAATGTGTACAACCGAAGGTATTTCGAGAATATGGGGGTTGATAATTAAGGTGTCGAACTTGAAACTAGTTTCAGACCAGATAAATCGTACACGGATCACATAAACGCGCTAAGATTCGATAGAACATCAAAAACAATTACATATATATACAGTCTAGATCGTGTTATGACTAAAATATATGTAATAAGTAAAATGAAATGATAATGCATTTTTATTATATTATTGATATTTGTACACATAAAACTCAACTGTGGATGATAATATGCAAAACATCGAACATAATTTGAACGAGTCTTGGGTTGATCAATAATTTCTATTTGTATAATGATGTGATTGATGGTAATATATTAGTATTATACTTGCATTTAACGTAATTTATCGCATTTTATGTAAATTTAAACTTTATTCAGTCCTTAAAGAATTGATCAATAAGATGAGGTAAATTTTTTAGGGGGCACATCTTGAATCTTAAATCTTAATTAATGGAATTATATGGATTTGAATATTTTCAAATAATACAAGATATTATTATCATAATTTAGTATAACAAAAAAATTATAAATTTACCATATTTACTTCAGGAAAATGTAAAAACAAAAATTGTAAAATAAAATGCGAATTTTCAATGGAAAAAAAAAATAAACGAAAAAACTCACAATTTTATTCAGCTATTTCCTTCTTTAGCAAAAATGAAATCAAACGAACATATAGTTAAATTTGCACAAATATTTATATTATTCATAATCAATAATTACACTAAAGATAATTTATTATTTAAAATAATAAATTACACAATAACAAAAAAAACTACATATTATTAACAAAATTTGCTTCACCCGCCATTGGCACCATTTGACGCATCATAGATGACAGATACAAAGTAGTACTTGATTAGTGACTCTCATAGCAATGAAACTTACTGGTTTTATGACATTTAAATTGCAGTTTTATTATATATTTATTATGCATTAAATTAATAAATACATTATTATTCGAGTTACGCAAAATTTATTTAAATTTTCCATGAATTGAATTTATTTTCTTATAAAATAATATAATAATACAAAAAATTTAAGTATTTACAATTCGCCACA
The DNA here is from genome assembly GCA_027564355.1 of Penthetria funebris. Classification (NCBI taxonomy): domain Eukaryota; kingdom Metazoa; phylum Arthropoda; class Insecta; order Diptera; family Pleciidae; genus Penthetria; species Penthetria funebris. Next base: position 2,579 of record JANSTX010054201.1, on the reverse strand, counting down.
AAATATTTGCTACACTGTTAAAAATATTATCAAATCTCGTCCGAGATGCAACTAGTACATTAAAAATTAATATTTCTGCCATACTTGAATCAGAATTTGAAAATTAAATGCATTGTGTATTGTGTTTGTTCATAAATGATTTTTTTCTTCTCGTTATAAGTTTAATTTTACAATAGGAATTCATATATAAATGTAATGCGTTAGTGCAAAATAATAACAAAATGTGTTTCAGTTGGAATTCTTATAATTTCGTAAGTTATCTTTATTAATTACGACAAAAAATTACTATATAGGATATGCGGCGCCATACATTTTGAGAAAGCAAATATAATTTTGCAATAATAACTTTTTCGTAATTTTATATTAACAATAACTATTGAAATAATTGTAATCAATTTTTATATATATACTTTTGTATATAATTTGCATAAATCAATGACTTAACGCAACTCCATTAAAAGTAATTTAACGGTGCTTCGGTACATGTATGACATGTTGCACCATCTTGTTGACATCACATATCGCGTCCAAACTAGTTTAAAACGCTTTTCAACACCTTTCTGTATCGCGCTACATTTATTGTAACCCTTACACCTGTCTAATTTTTATGGATATACGGTCCAATGGTGTCACCAGCATGTAATGCACACCATACAGTTGCACTTTTTGATATTCATGTGGATTATTTCTTTATGTACGGCAACTTTGCTTGTTGACATAATCATACACGAATTCAACGATACTGTGCTCGAATAAAATTACAAGTTTAATAATAAATGTTCACAATTTATTGAGCATTGTTGTGATAGTACTGTTCAATGTAGTTCAAATGTTCGACTGTTTGAAGAGTATTTAGCAAGTTAGTATTGTCACTTTGTAAAGGTTGTTGGGCATTTTTTATTATTTTTCCTTATGCTAAACAAATGATTGGTCCCTATACTCAAGAGCAACGTTAACTACACGACCCGCAAAGAATGAAGTATGAACAAGTTTTGTTTGTTTGAATTCTATATACCAACTGTTGATTGTCATTTGTGATAGTGGTTCTTCACAAATTTGTAATGATGTGCGATCATTAAAATATATGTGAGTTTTATTTTAAATGGATGTTTATAATATTTATGTCTCAAGTATGATCTTATCACAAATTAAGTGTTGTTAGAAGACTTTACAAAGTGAATTTAATTGAAATACAATAAAAATGAGATCAGGAATTGAGTGGATTAGGTACACTTGAATTCAATCTAATAGAATTAATATACCATTTTTTAGTCGTAAATTATTCCTCATGTAACCCCTTTTATTTTAATTTACCTTATTTATATTTATTTAGTTTATAATTTATATTTATAATTTAATTTAAGTCGTTCTAAAGTAAGATTTTAGTTTTCACAGAATGTTTATTACGAGATACTTCAGAAAACAAAATTTACATCATTACAAAGTAGAGGAGGATATAGAAAAAAATATTCCGGAAACATTTCTCGTTGCATTAATAAAATTTAAGGGAATTTTAATATCGAAAACTGTTTCTATAATCTCAAGTTTTAATGAGTAAATAACTAATTGATTGAATAAAATCATTTTCCTTCAACAACTTCACCGTCGAGTAGTAAATTTAATTATACGTAGATAATATTGTAAGTTTTATACTATTTATGGTGAATAAATTAGCCGACTAACATCGTGAAGTTACTCAACCTATATTTGCCTTTTTTGCGGTACCACCGGAAACACGATGTAGGTAATAGTGTCTTGTTTGGTGAATAAACATCTTAATAATAGAAAGCTGTGAATTTACACAGCACTCTACTGAATTATTTATTTGAGTTATACGTTGTAGCACGTAGTAATTTGTTGGTAAATTGCATACAATTGACAAGAAACGGTGGTCATCTATATTTTAAGTCTCGATCATACACCTGAGTTAGCATATATAGTAATCGGCATACTATGTAGACGTATTTATTGGTTGAGGCACAAAGATAATAACAGACGTTATTTGCCATTTTTTTAAATGAAATGTTCATAGCTGTTTCATTGGTAATTGACAAATGCTTTAGAAACTCTCATTTCAGTTTCAATCACGCACCATGATTTAACATACATTTTAGTCGAGTTTTCAGTGGATATGATTCGTAGTAACCAAGATATTAACCAACTTATACTACTGATATGCCGTTAATAGCAGATAACTAACATACAGGTTGTCTATATTTATCACAATCCTTCAGAGGGTGCTAATGTACTATTAATTACTCACTATTATACTTAATTGAAATTTGAAGAATTTTAGTTAGATTATTCATTATGCTATCACACTTGTTCACGAATCTGTCTGTAATATTAATTGAAAATTCTGTAATTTTACATTCGTTACCCATCCTGATTATATTATTAACGTAAAATTAGCATGGTCATAATAGTCTTGAATCATTCATTGAGAAAATATTAGTGATTTATAAGTTCAACTGAACACTGAAAATTGTCATTAAATATAATGTCTTTTCAATACAGGAAGTATAATTCAATATAAAATGCAAATATTTCAAGTCAAACCAAGCGATTTATCAATTTTT
>JANSTX010054200.1:0-11243 GCA_027564355.1 Penthetria funebris | reverse complement strand
ATAAATATTACGTATATAATTATTATTACTTTGGTTTTACTACAATATTTATTGTATCAATTGATCTTGATCATTGAGTTCACCTATTTTCATAATTTCACATAAACAAACTTTTAAATACATTTTAAATATTTGAATTTAAATTTAAATTCAAATTTGAAGTAAGCACAAGTGATGGCTATTAATTGTCGATAAAGAAGTTTACTCATTACATTTGATTCGAAACTTACGGGCACAGTTTAATTTAAGCTGTCGCCGCTAATATTATACTTGTCAATCATAAACTGTCATTTGGTCATTGTTTTTGCAAAATGTTGTCCTCTCGAGGAATTTTACTATTTAGAGCATTAAAACAAACAAATTTTAATAATAAAGTAAATCCAATTGTGTTAAATAATATTAGAAAAAGTGGAAGGTGAGTTTTGGTTTTATTATATAAAATTATTTGTAATGAAATTTTTCGTTTTTTAAATGAATATTAGAGGTTATTAGATTTCCAACTTATGTAATCAATCAACTAAGACAAGATTTGCTAAAGTTCTTATGATCATTAAATTATCACTATGTTTATTAAATTTATTGCAATTGCAGCTTAATCATTTTCATGAATCTTGACGTTGGTGCTAACTGTATGGTAGTAAGACAATTTGTGTGTCATCCAAAGAAATTTTTAATTGAACAAACCAACGCTGTAGGAGCAGAATCTTCAGTTTGATACCTTTACAGTTGATTGTATAGTACCGTTTAGAACCACAGTGACTAACTAACATCTTTAGATTATTCAACCCATCTATGCTTTCACGTTGTGTTATTAAATAATTCGATCATAAAATATATCTGTAGTTTATATGTGATGATTTTGGATTATGAAGATAGTATAAATAAAATGTTTGTTGAACATGTCATCAACAAACTTCACATCTACTCTTCTATTGCATTATTTATGTACTTTTGTTCGATGCATTTTTTAATTGAATAACATTGATATTGCTTTGGATTATTTGGTTTGGTATGTACTAGGAATGGCAAATTAAAACTTTATTAATACACTGATCACCTGATGGTTGTTCAAGTTTTAAGGATTCTAATAATAATGATGGTGGATGAATACGTTATAGACATACAGTCCCATAATTTACACCATTACTTTACGAATGCATTTTAAGAAACTGTTGAATTCACTCATGTTAATTTAAATTTGCCAGCAACGTTGTTAGATGCCACAGATTTATACTGAACAGCTTGTCTATAATAATAATATTGTTGTTTAGCAATGTCGTATTGTTGAAACTGGTAAAATGTAAATCATAGTCGGTTAATGTATTGCTATTAATATTATTAGACTTTTAACTTTATATAAATTATATATTTCTCTTGACTGCAATAACATCTCTACTGTTTGAATTATTTATCATACTTTAATTATTTTAGTGATCTATTAGAATCTATCGCATTTTATCTCAATTGATTTGATTGCATAATACATGCGACTTAATAAAACAATATATACCTTTATTTAGCTGGTCTTATCGAACATCTGCACCGCCTGCATCTAAGGCAGCACAATATGGAGCTGTATTGGTTGCGGCAACAATGTGGTGGTGGATTTTCTGGCATTTATGGCATGATTATGATCATATAATTGTAAATTACATAAATTTATAGCAAATCGTGATATTAAAAGATTTTTTGTATTCCATTTGAAATTATAGGGTGAATTCGATTATCCTGATCCATCAAAGTGGACAAATAAAGAATTAGGAATCCCTCCAGATAATTACGAGGAATAAAAATTGTTATCAATAACAAACTATGACTTCGTAGTTTCTAGTTTTTTTTTTTTTATGTTGTGCCCACTATAGTAACTTATCCAATAAAATTAATTAAAATTTTATACGTTGTGATTTTTTTTTAGATTCTTACAAGAACAATTACAGACATTGAAACTGAAGGGAATGAAGAGCTCAAAGCTACAATAGTTGGTATTATTTTAGCACGGTTATCTAGACTATTGATCACATTATCCATAAGCTCAGCTGTCTGAGAGTGTAATTGATGTCAGTATAGGTGACATGTACCAAAATACTATTTTCTACGAATATGTGCAATAACAGTCTTCTGATTGACGATAGAATATTCAATCACATTTTCTAACTATAGAACATTATGCAATCAAATGGACCAATATAAAAAAAAGCAATAAGTGGAGAAACTCTCTATTGTATGTATACAGCTTAATAGGTACGGATGTTTACAGATATTAACTATGGGAAAATATGTGCAAATACTGCGAAACATATTGTTGTCGTTCGACTGCGGAAATATTATATAAGGCAGTAATTTGCAGAACATTACGATAATATTTGATAATATTAGAACGCATTTGCAAATACATTCAGACGAACAAAATTTTGGAACCTATCGCAAATTCAACCTTTTGGTATGCAAACAACAAAACAACCGTCCTCATATATACTCGGAATGTAATTCTCCTCTTTGAGAGAGAAACTCATAATAATGAAAACAAATTTATAAAATATTTTGCGAACCTTTACTATTTTATAGAAATTACATCATCATTATCATCTCGACCCCTACACCGTATAGATGGGGCGGTACTTCGATATTAAATTGCTGTTTCTTATATGTAAGTAAAATCAAAAGATGTATAAATTGAGATTTCAGAGTGGTAAATGTAGAATAAAATATGATTGGTCCTACATCTGAATAATTCAGTATAGTGGCGCATAACTTCGTAACTAGTTGACAAATACGACATATACGACATATACCTTTCTTTTGACACCCGTTTATATTCTGTAGCTATTGACTTAAATTGTGGTCGAGTTTCTGGTGACAACTACGTGCATAGAGTATAAGATCACACCAACCTATACTGCATAGAAATAATCAAAAACATTACTGATTTAACAAGGATAACTACTTCAATAAAAAAAAAAACACACTACACATTTTTTTCTTTTATAAAATTATTCAAAATTATTCTGGATTTAATTATTCATATATAATTTTAATGAATACTAGAACAGATTCAAATCAATTCTTACACGGCAATTTAATTGATATGGTTTTTGTTTCCAAATATAATTCCAAACCATCCTCTCCGCTATGAAATTAGTTAAAAAATTTAAATATTAAAATTTAAAAAAATAAAATAAAAAACAAGCATTATAAACTTACAGTTCTCTACCCAATCCAGACTGATTATATCCACCGAATGGTGCTTGAACTACAACAGCATCATAACAATTTACCCATACCGAACCGGCATTTACTGCTTGTGAAAATACTAAAGCATTATGTATATTATTTGTTAGAACACCAGCGGCTAAACCATAAAATGTTGCATTGGCACGTTCAATTACCTCATCTAATGTCTTAAATTTTAAAATACTTTGTACTGGACCAAAAATCTGAAAACGAAATTTTATTTCCAAATAATAAGGAAATATAAAAAATAACATTAACCCCCCCATCAATAAAAACTAAACTAAAAATTTACTTCTTCTTGTGCAATTCTCATATCATCGGTAACGTTTGAAAAAACTGTTGGTTCTATAAAATAACCATCACATTCAATACGTTTACCACCACATTCTAATTTTGCACCCTGATTTTTACCACTTTCAATAAATTCCAAAATTTTCTTTAACATTTCCTCATCAACTTGTGGTCCCTGTTGCACACCAGTCTCATACGGATTACCAACTTTTCGTTTTGCCGCCAATTCTTTTGCTTGTTTTACAAATTTCTCATAAATTCCTTCTTGTACAAATGTTCGACTTCCTGCACAACAATTTTGACCATGATTTGTAAATATTGCATCATATGCAATTTGAACAGCTTCTTCTACTATATATAAATATAATATTAATATAAACGACAAATTTTATTTCCAACATTTTTCATTTACTAAATAAATGAGAATTAAAATTAAAAATATTTACAGTTAACATCATCAAATATTACAAGTGGACTTTTACCACCCAATTCAAGTGAAACTTTTTTAAGATTTGATTTTGCTGCCGTTTCCATAACTAATTTACCAACTTCAACTGAACCTGTGAATGCAACTTTTTTTATATCTAAATGGGCGGCAATGGCATGACCTGCCGTTGGCCCATAACCAGTTAAAACATTAATAACACCATCGGGAAATCCAACTTCTTTTGTCAATTGTGCAACATGTAATGCAGTTAATGGTGTTTGTTCAGCTGGTTTTAATATTAATGTACATCCTGTTGCTAATGCTGGACCCCATTTCCAAGCGAGCATTAAAAGTGGATAATTCCATGGTATAATTTGACCGACAACGCCAATTGGTTCCTTACGTGTAATTGTAAAAAATGTACCATCTAAAACCGGTAGATATAAAATTAAATTGATAAATTGAATACAATATTTAGTTTGTATATATTGAACGTGTTATGTAAATATCACAACCTGTTGGAATTGAATTGCCATGAATTTTATCACACCAACCAGCATAGTATCTAAATGTAGCTGAAACGCATTCCATATCAAAAACTGATTCAACAAATGGTTTACCATTGTCTAATGTTTCTAAATTGGCAAGTATTACTGAATCTCGATCAATTAAATCTGCCAATCTAAATGAATTGTTGTTATTGATTTAAAAGTACTATATATGGCACCATAAAATTCATTTTAATTTATAATTGGCTAGAAGGTGGTAAGTATCATGAACAAGAGTTCTACATCTAACCCATCTATATTAACATTCCATTACTTCAATTTTATCGAAACACTTGAAAACAAAATCACCTTCAAGATCATAGCATATTTGGAATATAACAATATTATTAATTATCGGGTTTCGTATAGAAGATTAAATGGTGATATGATGATTTTTCTTATTGAAATTCGTAGTAGAAGCGTGAATATGTTCGCGGAAACTGGGATGTTAGCACTAGATGTATCATTGGGCAAAGTTTGACATGCACATTATTTATCAAAGCCATCCTTCTGATGCTTTTAATCTTGAACCAAGCGTTTTCCAAGATCTGACTCTTAAAAAGCAATATATCATGACAATTTTATCTAGAACTAGATTTAATATGGAATCCGCGTGTGACTATACGAAAATATTTTTAAAATTCAGCTAATTTCTAAATATTAAACTCATTTTTAACTTGAATCGTAATAATTTCTTAATTTAAATAATGTGTTTGTGTGATTTACGCTGATCCATATTTTATTATTTAGAACACAATGAATACACTATGATAAGACCGGATTATTGACCTATTACAATCAACGGTTCCACTTCGGGTTTGGTGTATAACGTGGAATAAAATCAAGATCGCTTACTATTCAATTTAACATTCCTTAGTATATACTAAAGTAAAACAAGCGGAAACGAAACGCTATCATAGGTTAAAATATGTACTATAAAGAACTTCGACATGTTATGTTGTCATATATAAATAATTTTATAAGCCACATATTGTAAATTTTGTAGTTTAGCTGTGATTTTATGTAATAAAGATTTTTTTTTTTTTTGAATTTGAACATCATATGTCAAACAGAAATATTTACTTCCATAATAATTTTCCTCTTGCTGATGCATCAAAGTTGCGCCATTCAGAACCCCGTTTAAATGCATTCTTAGCTGCCTCAACAGCAATATCAACGTCAATCTGCAGAGCATTTAATTTAAATTCAATAAATTATTCCAACATTTGCTTATTTTTTGTACCTTATCAGCTTCAGCTATCTGCGTTATTATCTGTCCTGTTGCTGGATTAATTGTAGGAAAAGTTTTACCAGATTTTGCATCAACAAATTCATTATTTATAAATAACTAGAAAATTAAAATTATTTTATTTATAAAAAACAGTTATAATTTAAATCAAAAATTAATAATCTAAAAATCGTATGATAATGTGGAAGGGTATGCTAGTGGAAACAGAAGTAAAGTAAATATTAATATTAAAGTCTTCTTTACTTGTACTTGGGCGATACTTTCACATATGTTTGGTTATGAGTTACACACAAGATTGGAATATTGGCAATGGTTATAAAGTTTATCATAACGATAATGGTTATTAGAACCTTTATAGAAATAGTTGTTGACAGATACATTTTTGTTCTTTGTCCTGGGTAATTACTGTACTGATGAGAACTATTAGTTCTAAACCAGAGTTCAACATCTTAGCATTGCTGTTTTGATTGAAATACATATTTATCATGTGAATTGTACAATATTTTTAAGATTCAATTCAAATCATTATGATATTCAACATTTAAAGTTATTAATTTGTATATTTTTATATATTTGACCAATTTACCAAAACACAAAACCACTAATAAATTATTATAATCAAAGTCAAATAATTATAATTAAATAAAGACATTATTAGACAATGAAATGATCATGTATATTGTTTATGTATATCTAAATTTTAATGTTGAAGTCTATGGTTTTAGCAATGGTAATCTATAGGGTGTTGATATTTTACAATTGACAGCGGTATATAATTTGATCATAGTAAACATAAGAGGAATGTGGACTATAGAGTGACCTAAAATGACCTATATTTTCGTTCATATTGAATGCAATCCTGATGATGATAATGAACTTTTAAAATAATAAAGTTATTTACTCGTTTATTTTTTTATTAATAGATTATAGACATGAAATTAAAAATATCTAAATATTTCTAAGCACTTTAAATCTTGTTTTATGTACAGAATTAAAATTTGTTTCGATAAGATACAGCATACTCGTAATGTTATCGATTTTGATAACATAATGCAAAAATAAAAGAACATAGAGTCAAATTAATATTAATTATGATTAAAAATAATATCATTAAAATAAAATGATTTTTCAATCACTAGGCATATATTACGAGTACTACGTAATTACGGTTGTTCAAACAAAATTTATCAAGTATATTGACCAGAGAAATTCTCAAAATTGCAGTATCGAAAGGCGGCTCATCTTTTACTTAATATGTAAATCAAATTTCAATCATATATAGTCACTGCTGCAGTCGATCATTTATTGTAGTGGCAGGGTTCGGCCTATTGAAGCGGTAAAAATTCTAGTTATATGGTGCACTTTAGGTGATGAACTGGATTTGTCAGTCGATGAAATTGGCATTGAATCGGCCATAGACTGAGGCCGTCGGTGATATTGAAAAATACGCACTAGATTGGAATCCCCAGTGTAATTGAAGCCCTTGTCGTACGAAAATAACGTGACGAAAAACCGCGTTAAGAAATCTAGTAGTAGTAGAAATCTAGTGGTAATCTATAGAGTGAAGTGACTGGCCAGTGATCATGAAAAAAGGCGTTGACGATATTTTAATGTTAAGCAATTAATTATGAAAATAACATTTTGAGTTAATAAATTTTATATATTATAAGCAAAATATTGTATCATAAGTTCATCATCTTAACCTTTATACCATATAGAAACGCAAATGAGGGTAATTTGCCGGTTGTAATATGCATAGAACATCAAATGTGACCTCTAATATAAGTACAGCAGCGACCAAATTAACGATATGAAAATAAATTTTGTTATAAGGACACAACATAGAAACCACTTTTGTCAAGTTATTGAAATTTTACAGTACATATTTTAGACTAATTTCTACAAAGTGTTATCAAAAATAATAACTGCAATTGTCACATCATAGCATAATAGGACAGACACTTTATTTACTGTACAACTACTTTGACTTACTCACCAATAGAACAACATTATGGTTGCGTAATCAGTAATTAGGTCTGGAGTGATGCGACAGGGTACAATAATAGGGCAGATACTTTACTTAATTTACAACTCTGATTTACTCACGAACAAGACAACAATAAAATCTAAAGTGCCACAGGGTAGCACAATAAGACCGATATTTTACTTTTTTTTTACAACTCTGACTAACCATAATGGTTCCTACGTTTGCTGATGATACAAATTAATAATAAAACCAATTTGGACCTGCCAGATATAAAACTACGGGATACCACTAGTAATTCAAATATAGAAGTGCTAGAACGATTTCAGTCAAATTTCTTAACGCACCATTTAATTTTAAATAATTTTAATTTTAATTTTAATTAATTTAATATATTTTACAAAAATCTTTCTATGTAGTATGTGATCACTGCAAAGATCCAATGATCACACATACCGCCTCACATACAACATATTATGGAGGAAGATCAATGTAAAATATAGCATAGAATACTTCAGAGTGGTTCATAAATTCCCGATTATCTGAAGTTTATTGATGTTTTTACAATGAATTGACAAGCATGACGTTAACACCGTTTTTGTTCGTATTGTCGGTCACTGCATTCATCACCAAAGTCATAATAGATCTTTCTAATATGCCGTTTTTCAACTATTTGTTATGAATTATTGTGTGAATCATTTTATATGAAAACCACTAATGTACAACTTAATACTTTAGAAAATATGATGGTAGAATTTGTTTTCGAATATTAATAACACTTTATAGCTTAGAAAAGGGGCGCAACGGTACCTCTTTTACAAATTCATATAATTCATTAATAACACATTCCGGTTTGATCACCTTAATTTTTTCCAGTAATTCGATAAGATGTCATACCTTCGTATGTGTAACATCTTTTAACAGAAAAGAAATTTATTTTTAGCATTTCTATAAACAGCAGAGTTCATCGATTCCGCATTTCTTATGTGACGATGTTTCAGAAAAAAAAATATTGCTTTCAATTTCATAACTAATACACCCCCATTATAATATTTTGTTTACCTTAGTATATTTAATTTCCTGTTTAGGATTTGCCATTTTTATTCTAAATCAATCAATCACAATTAGTAAAGAAAATTTCGAATATATTGACCGACTACTATAATTTGTAATACTCGCGAAGACGATACTAAATTAGTAACTAAACATATATTTTCTATGCATAGACAATTTTGACTTACAGTAAAATTTTCTAGTATTGAGTGAGTGAGACGAGTCAAAAATGTTTGCTATGAGAGTTTTCTATTACAGAAGCAATTCATTGATTATTTTCGGTATCTTATGGAAACAGTGGCAGTCAATAATATTCATGCCTTTTAAAAATATGAATAAATGACACAGCAAAACGTAGAATTACCAGTAAAAGAATTTTCAGTTAAAAAACGTCACAAAGTTAATAATCGTCACACAAAGTTGGCACTCGAAATCAGCACATTTAATGTAAAATATGATTTTATAACATAACATGGTCAGCTACCACGTTATCAATTTCCTATCATATGACCAGCATTGGTCAGTGTTAAATTAAAATAATCCCCAATCTCTATGTTATTGTATTGTTGCCAATTCAATAAAAGCTGAACATGAAATTGGTTGAGGAACACTTAGGAGTAAAATAAAAATGATTATAATTGCTTTATGGACACTAGCACAAACTACCGCGTTTAGCGAATATATACACATATCAGCAATTACTATGACCATAACCACATGAATTACGTTATGAATTGTCTTCTCAACCTATCATATTTTCCAAAAATATCTGGCTGGAAATAGATTTGGATTAAATTCTGAAGTGATTCAAAGTGATTAAAACATTGAAAATGTTTGGAATGCGTTTGTTTGATTAAAATTTAGAATATGTGTCGTGCACGTGAAAAACATCTCAACTACTAAGTACCTAACTGAGAATTTAAGCATAATTCTACTAAATTAGTGAAATTTAGATCCACGGTGCCATAGATCGTGATTATCGATGCTTTTTTAACACTACATTAATATTTGGTTAGATTTTGGAAGATCGATACCAAGAATATTGTGTGATTTAAAAGTTTCATCGAGTATAATCTATCAAAGACAGAACTGTTGTGTAATCGAGGCATGGATGATGTTTAAGTTAGGGCTGGAACGATCCAATTTGGGGAAAAAAGGTAGGACTATAAATTAAAATGAAAAGTAGTAGAAGAGCGTTATTTGATATTTGGTAGCTAATTCTTTAACTGTACTATATTTTATACGTCAGGTCGAAGCAAAATTACGACTTGGTTGTTATAACACTGAACCGTTTTGTATTAACTGCAAAATTTGATCACATACATACGGCTGACTAGAAAGACGATTGCAAACATGTTTGTCGTCATCCGAAAGCAATTATTGTGTTAAAAACCATCTTTAAATTGATTTTGAAAATCACAGAAAACAAATTTTAAAAAGATAGAAATGCGATACACTTTGACCGTAAAATTCATACATTAATTGTATTTATCATTGAAGTTTATTATAAAATATAAAAATAATATTATAATCGTTTAAAAAGTGTAATCATAACAAGAATATTTTGAATTCATAAATAAATTAATGCAATAGCCACTATCTTATTTGTATATTAAAAATCTGAATTAGCAACGACGAAAATTGAATTTAGACAAACTCCATCTAATTGCTAATACTTTGAATTTTAAGCTTTGGTTTTTTATTACCTTTATATGAGTATATGCGACATATTTAAGAGGCCTTATAATAAAGCATGACAGAGGGATATCGATGACAAAAACGATCCTTTTGTCTCTTAAATAAACTGATATCATCAATTGTAAAGATTTGCTTCAGCATTAGTACTCGAACAATATGTGGACATACCAACTCGACTGGTAATGTACTGAAATTATTAAATCTGTTCTTAGATCGAATTGATTACAATTTATAGTGTCCAGTTAAATTTGTGTCGACATTCTGTCTTAATTAATTCTCATTAAACAGATTAACTCTACTATAATATACTATGGATAATTTATTTTAAAAACAATCAATTTTGGATCATATATGACGCCTCTCGTGTATATAAGACTGCGTTCGTGACCACTCGATTTACTTAGAGTGCGTTCCATTCGATTCTACTTACAACACAATGTAGATCTTCTTCTTCTTCTTCTTCTTCCTTGCCTTATTCCTTATTCAGGGTCGGCCCTCATACTTCTCAATCTATTTCTCCACAAGTTTCTGTCTTGTATATCGTCACTTTCTGCATTCAATCTGTTCAGTCATTTTGAACAATTGATAACCAAGTAACTTGTGTTCGACCGCGTTTCCTGACATCTTTTCCAATATTCAAAGTCAATTTAACGCAATAAGTTTCTGGTCTACGCATTACGTGACTGAACCATCTTAATCTACTTTGAGTGATTATGTTGGTGATGGGAGTAACTTTTAAACTGCCTCGAATATAGTTGTTCT
>JANSTX010054199.1:0-11244 GCA_027564355.1 Penthetria funebris | reverse complement strand
ACCAGAGGTTGAAAAGACTATTTGGGCCAAACTGGCCTTGGTCGTTAAAGAAAAAATAATAATAATAATAATAATATATACCCAATTAGACATGATATTATCTAATTGGACGTATGATTTCTGTTTGTGGTAATTCAAAATGAAACATAATAAATGTTAAATGTAGCATGTTTTTTTAATTAAATTAAACATTTAAGATCATCTATCTCGTGTATTTATCCCAAAATTATTATCCGGGAATTGAGACAATTTACACAATTCGAAATAACCAATTACATATACATAAATATATGGATTGAATGTCCAGATAGTCCTAAGTTTATTAGAGATAAATTATGTATTTATTTATACCAATTCTTCAGACGAAGCTGCACTGAGTGACGGTTTGTTTGAAAATGGAAATGCAATTAGTTGCATTACATTGTTTGGAATATTGTTCAATATTTCCATTAGTCACTAATCAAAGTGCATAGTTCGTTTAAGATGTAAAACTGATTGTTTTTCAGTTATAAAAATAATAATTATTTACAAGATACCTTATAGTTTAAGAGTATAATCAATTTAATTTAACATTTACTTAAATAAAACGTCTGAAACTGCATATATTTATTTACTGAAATTTATATTTATTATTGTATCATTTTAATTAATCTAAAATCTATTTCCATTTCTTATTTTCATAATCCCATTTTGAAGATAGACCTTGAATTGGATTAACTTCCATATCGAGCATACGTTTAAGTTGTGCCTTTTTACTTTCCTCGCTAAATGATTCTGGTAGATCTTGATAAACTGTAAATAGAAATAAATAAAAAAAAAATAAGAATTTAATTACACAAATATTTACGTAAAAGCATCTTACCAAATAAGTTCATTAATGACATTGCAACGAGTGCTAAACCGGATACAATGAATACAGCACCAACACCAAGTTTCCATTCGCCTGTTGGTGCACTAAATTCTGCAAAAGTTTGACAAAATGTTGCACGATAAAGTGCTTTCTTCTCTTGAATAGAAAGTCTTTTCCAATCACCCTTTTCTTTTTCTCTTAATGCCTATTAGAATTATTGTTTATTTTTAATAATACTAAATTAGGATAAAATTTATGTTTTCATATCAAACCAAAACAGCTGGTGTATTTTCTCCAAATCGTACAGCTGGCATTGGATAATCTACACGATCCAAATAAATAGGTTGACCATTCCAACCGAAACCAACGACATCACGGTTTCCAAGTTTTTCGTTATATGATAATGAGCGAACGCATAAAGGAGTTTTAGGAGTTGTCTTGCTCAATGCAAGTGTCACCAATCTTAATGCCATTATTGAATGCTAAATTTTATAATAATTATTGAATGTAATTGTAAATACAAAATATAGGTTAAAAGACTTTTGGTTCAGTTTATCTAATTTTTACTAATATTATTTAGTTGTAGTATGCATGGTATAAAAATATCATAAATAAATTAAATGAAATTAAGAATTAATTCCATTTGCTACAACTATCGTAAACAAGATCTCCATTAATTACGTAAATAAAATTAAATATTGTTCTCATGTAAATTTTAAAAAATTACATCAGATCTAATGCTATTCTATAAGGAAACATATTGATAAACTGCATACCAAGATCTTGATATATACTGAGTTCAGTCAGATATGCCGGAGCCAAATATTATCTGAAGATAATAGAAAAACTTTATAATTCAGGATAATTGTAAAGGATGATTAAGAAAAACCTCTGTAATTTTATCGGATTAAAATTGCATTATTTAACTATTACCAAATTTAAAAATTCGAAATAAAAGAAATTACGTCTGTCGCAGACTTCTGTCATATACCCGTGCATTGCATTATTACATAATACATTTTTACTACATTTATCTAATGGATTATAAAAAAGTGTGATCGATAAATAAAACAACAAAGGTATATATGAAAATGATAATTTATCAAATTTTTATCAGAATAATATAATTTCCAATTAAAAATTCAATTAAAATCTTAAATAAAAATCTGATCTAAGACCAGACAATTCGCATCGGAAAAAATGCATTTTTGTTTCGAATTATTTTAATACACTATTATATAAATAATTTCCATTATGTAAACTATTACAACAAATTGTATAATTTAAATATATTAGATAAATTTATCCAATTTACCTTATAAATTCAAAATTGCACTTTAATGAAAAATTTATAAGAAAATATCCTAATGGTGGAATGTCAAACACGATTATGTCGATTGAAAATCCCAGCGAAATATTCATTTCTTTTCAATGTAGACTGTTTAAGAACTAGTTTACATGACATGAATTTTTGCCATTTCTTGGCCGCGGTACTTTTTGAATTTATATAAAATCAACATTCTTACTCAATAAATTATTTATTTATTATTATAAACGTGTTTAATTTTGAAGTCGGTAACACCAGTCATAGTGCTTAGAATTAATATTTCCTCATCATCTCAAATTATCCATCGTGGTAGACACAAACAGACTGAAAGGCTGATCAATACTGCAGAATATGAGAAAAAAATGCCAATACGAATCAATTTGGCTGCCATAGGTAGTGGATATATATTTGAATCAATGCCACTAAAGTATGGAGTATTATTTGTCTAATATCAACATTTAAAGGCTACAATATATGTGGCAGAATTTTGGCGGAATACTATCTGTGCAATTCGTGTCGTCCATATATATAAGTTTAGTATTTACTAGACACTGTTATGTGTATCGATGATTTACATACGTACGTTTATTATAGTTATAATTATAAGTTTACCTGATGATATTCCCATGCATTAAATGATGTACAATAATACTGTATCAATATAGTTCATATAATAATACAACTAATAATAAATATAATAAATTGGACAAATATACTTACTCATCAGGCTTAAACACAGGAATATTTGCAACATTTATTTAGACACTGATATATGAGCAATCCGATGACATGGTTGCAAATACAATAAACGAATGTAAGCATTATAAGTACATAAATATTTGTCAGTTTACAAATAATGAATGTCTATAAATATTCTTTTATATATCAACTATTAAAACACATATGGGTGCATAGGGCGGTAACTATAATGTTAAATTACAAATTGCAAATTCATGAATCAAATTCTATTTATTCTATTCTATTTATATTGCTCAAACTACATAGCAATCATATTGACTTTACACACCTTAAAAACATATGACAGAATTTTTGGGACAGGACTCCGTGATCTAGTTAATATTTCAGAAAAACTTAATGTTATTATATGCAACATCTTTCTGGGACAAAGCAATTTTTTTTTGTAAAATATTCTATCTTGTAGTTGTTATCGCGGTAACACTTCGTGGAGGTAACTATGCGTTGAGTTAGTTGGTGGTTCCATTCGACACTAAATAATAAAATATTTTATCTTGTGGTTGAGTAATCGCGGTGACACCTCATGGCGGTAAAAATGCGTTGAGTTACCTGAATGTTAGTTGATGACTCCATTCGACACCAAATAATCAACTTAGAGAAAAATATCATAATAAATATAAACAAATTTTAGAGATTTGTGTCTTTTTACTTTTGCTATAATTGCCTTTACATACTTTTATTTAAAATATATACACTTTTTTCTTTTGATTTTCAATGTGGAACATTATACAATACTTTTGACTTCTTAAAAGACTATTATAGAAATACAATAAATTTTATATTATTATTGAATAGTTTCATTTAAAAATGATTGAATCCATTGTGTAATTAAATAAAAATATTAAAAAAAAAAAATAAATTGCATGAATTAAATTTATATAAAATCAATAATCCGCTTTTTTATTAATTAGTATTTAATTAAATAAATAAAATTTATATGAAATACTTTGTGTGTAATCATTGAATATGGTGAATGAAGAAGTTACTGTAATGTAATATAAAATATATTAAAAATGTCTTGCACAAAAATAAGTCAATATATATCTACAAATTGTACGTTTTAAATATTCTTGAACGATTTATTACATATATGTACATAAAATAATTTTAACTATTGCTTTTAGTGTCCAGTCCAGTTATTAGTATTTCCAACACAATAGATTTTGCACATCAGTAGACCCTTAATTTTATTTTGCTCATAATATTTTCTATTGCCGTACCCACATATACTATATAAGCACTAAACATTTTTAACAATCATTTTATAATGTTCTTTCAGGACAACTACACTGTTAATTATAAAGGACAAAAATAAAATATTCGATTTTATT
Source organism: Penthetria funebris (assembly GCA_027564355.1). Lineage (NCBI taxonomy): Eukaryota > Metazoa > Arthropoda > Insecta > Diptera > Pleciidae > Penthetria > Penthetria funebris. The sequence continues at coordinate 6,980 of JANSTX010054199.1, read as the reverse complement.
TTATTATAAACATAGGTAATTTAATTATTAATTAACTAAAAATATTTTATTGTTAATTTTTACTGGCATTTTAATATTATAAATTTACACCAAAGACTGTTCAAAACCATCAATTCATCATTTTTGAAAATAATTCTCAAAATGTTTCTTTTATAAAGCTAAATTTATTATCAATAATTATTATTATTATATATTTTAATTTCACTGGTATAGTAAATTTGTACAAAACAGAAAACCAAAAAACAAAAAAAAAAAAATAAAAAACATTTACAAATTAAAAAATTTGCGCATCTTTCATAAAAATCCCATATCCAAGGCAGTATACAAAGCTCTTATATCACTGTGGCTAGAAATCCGCCAAAAAGGAAATGTTAAATTCTTTGCAGCAGTCTCTTCATCTTGGCCATCACCAATTACAACATAGGTACTCTTACGTCCAAATCTTGTCACAATTCTTTCGAAACATGATTCTTTGCCTATACATTATAATGAATATAAAATATTGAAATCAATTAGTGAATTTTTAAATATTAAAAAAAAATTAATTAAAAACAATTAAAATTTTACCTATTTTGGTTGCACTATAAATATTTTCAATTGGAAATATTTGCCCTAAACCGAATAGTAATACTTTTGCTAAAGCAGGAACTAATTGTGTTGTTGTCACAAGAACATTAATACAATTTTCTCGTTGACTAATCATACTTAAACATTTCATAGTTGATGCTGGCCAATTATCCGTTGCCATTTCAATTTCAGATCGTATTTGAAGCCATTGATCTCGTTTTTGTTGTCCTAATAGTCCTCCAACGCTATTATTTAAAAAAAAAAAAAACAAAACGAATTTTAAATACTAGAAGAAAATGATAAAAAAAAAATTATAGTAAAATTACTATATAATTTACTTACTTATTTCTATATAAATTATAAGTATCTTTAATTTTTCTATATCTAAAAGCTAATTTTCTCATCCAATCTACACCTCCTCTAACACCTGTTGGCATACACATTGCATTTGGAACGCCTGAAAAGAAAAAACAAAAAAAATTATTTATGAAAATTGGTAATTTGCAAAAGAAAAATAAACAACGATAAGAAAAACCACTTATTACCTTGTGGTGTGCCCACATGAAATCCATCGGTTGTAAAATTATAATTTGTTAAATCTTGTCCATTATCATCTGATGATACATCATCAATATGCACTTGATCACAGTCTTCGACATCATTAAAAAAGAAATGAGTATCAGCCATATTAAATATCATTTCTTCCATTCTGAATCCTAATTGTACCATATGATTTGGATCCTTTGAATATCTATTCGCATAACTACCAGTTAATAACGAATGGAATATTATAATTGTCTCATCTAAATCCCAAACAAATACCCGTTCAGGTATTTTTGATTGACTATCTGATAAACCAGTATCAGATATTGTACTTCTTGTTGGACTAGCATGTGCATGTCGTCTACCACGAGCACGACCAACTTTTGTTGTTGGTGTCGATTTTATTGATACACTTGTACTTGGCGATATCGATAATGGTGAACTAGGTGAATGCGAATGAGCCAATAATGTCGGTGTTGTTGCATGAACATCTGATGGACTTTCTGGTAAACCAGTTGTAACATGATGGAAACTTTGACTGCCACTTGAACCCGGTGAACTTGCATATGGTGAATAACTAGTTGGATTATAATATGCTGAATATTGATCATTATAATAGCCAGTATAATCTTGTTGAGTTGTACCAAATTGACTAAAATTATTATATCCATAAGTTGAATATAATTGTGTTGAATTATTATTTGTTGATGTTGTACCATAATTTGATGTTATATATGGATTTGGTGATGGCATTTTTGTTGTTGCACTTCGTGTTGGATATGGCGTTGTATAAGATGAATAAAATGATGGTGTATATTGTTGCATTGAATTATAATAATTGTAATAGTCTTGCTTATTATGTTCATATGAATTTGAACTTTGTATACTATCCAGAACAGGTGCTGGATTCGTGCAAAACAGCGAGGATGTATCTAAATGTGAATTTGTTATATTTGTTCCTAAAATTGTGCTTGATCCATCTAATGTTGGACTTCTTGTTTCCGATTTAACAGATGTCATGTCATTCAACCAATGTGACATACCCAAATCAGCTAATGAATTTGTACGATTATTTGAAATTTGTCCCATATTTATTAAATTATTCGATATTGTTGATAAATGTGCGGTATTTGTTGTTGCGGTTGTATTTTGTAAAATATTATGTTCATTATTGTGTGATATTGTAGCAGCTCCATTAGATGTTAAATTTAATCCTAAACCACTTGCATTTGATGATATTGTTGCACTATTTGTACAATTACTAGTCGATGATAAATTTAATCCACTTGTAATTGTATGATGATGAGTATCTGCACTTATTACACCTCCAACAGCTACACCACCAATACCGCCACTTACACCACCTCCTCCTAGTTGACTATTATTTAAAATCGGTAAATTTGGTTGAGTATATTGGGGTACAGTTGTTGAGGGTGCATTATGAGGATAGAAATTAGATGTTATAGTTGCTGGACTATGAGTTGGATTTATTGAAAAATTACACAACCTAAAAAATGAGTTAATATTTTAATTAATAAATTTATATAGATTATTAAATTATTTAATAAAGACAAACTAATTAATAATAATTTAATAACTGACATCAAAAGTTACTAACATTTGAAATTAAATCAATAATATTTATCCGGTTAGACATTTTAATATTTCAGTAGAGTTAGTGTATAAATACCCAGTTACCTAGTTGTTTGTGAGATATTTTTCAACTAGTCGACAAACACCAGATTTATTTGCAATTTCGAGTTACCAATTATAGCGTTACATTAGAAATTGGAATATACACCTGTCTAACTATCAGGCATAAAATAAATTATGGAAAAAATTCAAGTATTGTATGTATGTATATTTCAAATTTATTGAATTAAAATGTATGGAATCTATAGTGATATTTCTATATGTAATGTACCTATATGAAACTAAAAGTAGGATTAGTTATTGAATTTACTCATAAATTTTGTTCACTAATACAGAGTATGAATTGTAGATGAATGGTTAAAAGAGGTTGCTAAAATATGTGTTACGAGATATTCTAGACATTATTCATTAGAGAAAAACGAATAACATATAGTTCGTAAGTCGGCTGCAATTAATTACGTAAAACTCATGTGGAAATCGGTGTACATATACTGGCAACGAAAAAACGACTAAAATATGTATAGAAGCGCCCTTATCGTTCTGTGATTTTAACAAAAAGTACAGGTTACAAATAATCAAAAAAAATTATCTAATAATGTTCAGAGCATAAGATAATTAAAAAATTAGGACACAGATATAGCACTCAATTTATGAAATTTTAAAATATGTCGTAGAACTCTCACTATACTCGGACAATTATCTCAACTTTTTCAATCTATACCTCTTTTGAGTGTACTGCACCTAGTTATTGATTGAAGATATGCTCAAACACATTTTTCATTCATCAGGTCTCACCCTTTCAGGACATTATAAACCCACATCGATGGTTGCTGGAGCTTGCTGAGGCTTGCAATTTATACTTCCCTATTCAATTTCAACCTACAAATACGTTCTTATTACATTATTTATTTTGTCGACTCTATTATAGTTAGTCTTATGATTCCTTAGACTAAATTCTAATTGGGCGATTTTCTTTGAAACTATTCCTTAGTATTCCAAATGCTATTCGGTGTCAATTATGTAGATTGCAAATAATTGAGTCTTGTGTCCATCAAAATTTAAGTACGCAACTTCAAATATACAACCAATATTTTTAAAGATCTATTCTAAAGTAAGAATAAACAGTTTCAGCGATATTATTGTATCACATTCTAATTGCCCATTCGCATTTCATTTTGTCTGTTGGTGTATACATTATATTCTTAATTAATTAGATATATATAGAGTATACAGCATTTGTACATTAAATACTATTATAATAATCAATGGAAAAACAGTATCAATTTCATGTTAATATTGTATATAATATTGTATGCAAGTTGTCGATAGTACTAAAACCCGATCGAATTCAAACTGTTCTCTTGGTTGATAAAAAACCAAAATTGTGGATAACCATTTTTATATGATAAACTTTGTAAATAGCAATTTTTTTCCATTTGTTATAATTAATACTAAAGAAGTATCTAAATTTTACAATTTCGATCCGAGCACTCCCATATACTTCAATTCTTCTGAGCAGTGTCGACGACAATAAGAACAACGTTGAAAACGAAAATTTTTGAAATATTTTAAAGTTCATCTCATTAACTTTTGTCTTCTCTGAGTAGTGCACGTCATTTGCCAGTTTTTCCACATTTTAATCATTGTTTCGAAAAAGTCTTATATGAATGGAGAAAGTTTGTTATCAATTGTTAATTATAAATGATATAATCATCTGTCAAATTTTCTCTTCAGGTGTAAACTACTAATTAATCGACATCATAATTTTTAGAGATTGATGGAACTGAATTTTTACAGTTCCTAAGTTATCTTAATTTTAATCTTAATAATGTTTTTATATACATCGAAATGAGACGATCAAAATAGCTTAAATTCAAATATACACTTTTTAATAATTCATTTCATATAAATATAAGAATATTTGAATAAAGAATTTCATTGAAACACCGCACGCAAATATGGGATTTTTAAAGTTATATTTGCATTTGATTTTATAATTTATACATCTGCCTTACATTTTAACTATGGTTATTATTATTTTAGTCCCTTATATAATTCAAACTCTTTAAATAATGACATTTATTGACATATTTCCTTTGTCACCGTTTGAAAACATAATATATTTTCTACAAGTGTTAACTATACGAGCATATATTGTAGAAGTAGCATAATAACGAAATTATAATGTCTATATTTTTCTAAATTTTTTAAAACAAAAAAAGAACTATAAAAACAGATATACATAACAAGAATTTTGTTTTCAGATTCCATTTGTGAAACATATGTGGTCCAAATCTTTACCAATTTTTTAAACATTCAAATGAAGCATTGCAAAATGTAGATATGAAATATTTTTCTTGTTCGTATTTTTGACTATACATATTTTGTTGTTGTAACTTCAAATATACATAAATTTTAAAATGTTATGACGATGGTAATAATTCTAACATTACGATTTCTTTAAAAAAAAAAAAAAAAAAAAATGGGATAGCTCAAATGGGGTCTTCATGAAAAAAAAAATCGTTTATCTTGAAAATACAGTCATTATGTTTTGAATATTATGCAAAATAATTACTACTACCTACGCAATATATTCATAAATAATATACATAATGCTATATAGTTATTTTTTATAGAAATTTTTAATTTTAAAAACTATAACAATAAAATTTAATATATAGTTAGAAACAAAAAACTATCACTAATTTTAAAGTATGTAAATATTTATGTTTTTCTTTATTGTTTTTGACTATTTCAAAAAATGAAAAAAAAAAAACGTAAAAAAACGTTGAAATTAATTATAAAAAGCATAAATCAATGGAATCTGAGATAGCTTGTAACCATTTCTAGGTATTTAAAAACATTTGCATTAATCTTTTAAAATATTCTAAGTTTAACTCTTGAAATGTGTGAAAAATATCTTAAATATATGTTATTATTTTAAATTGGGAGCAACCCTAAATGTGTGTCTTTTTTCTATCCTCAAAACATACATTCACAGTACATATATAAAAACAGATGACAAAATTATTACTAAACAGGAATGTGCTCAAACAAGTGGGTTTTTAATTTAATATTTCTTGTAATATTAAATGTATATATTTATATATACCCATAATATAGTCAGTCGTGTAGTAAACATACTAAAATTAATTTTATTACTTTAGTTAATTAAGGTATAAGCATTCAATTCAGATGCTATAAATAATCAGACACACGAAACGAATTCGACAAATTGCTTAAAATTGCTTATAGATTTAGGAAATAAAATATACACTACAATAAATGTTTTATATATAATATATTAAAATTTTGATTGTATTATCTTTTTTAATTAACAATTATTTGTTTAAAATTTAAGCAATTGACTTATGATTGAAAACGGTTATATAATATTAATATTGCAAATATTTCGAAATTTGTAATTAATTTAAAATGTCATCATAGAGTAAGTAGTTAACGGTAATTATGTAGTTAGCAAACTGCGGCAAACATTATTTAAAGACCATCATTACATTAGTCCATTTCAGGTCACAGATTATAACCAGCATATCTATGAATTTAGGCATAGATACAGAATAACTTCATTTTCCTAGTATATATGATACATTTATTGTCAAGATTGCTGTAATTCTATGTGACAATGAACAGACTATTTACAAAAAAATATTCAAATTATTAATTCACTACTTCTCGGATGTATGTTTTGAATTAATAGGAAACAAATTATTTTTTTTATAAGATCAAGATGTAATATTACATGCAGTGAGTAAAAAACAGACGCTTTCATATCAATAGTTCACTGTGTATAATTTTTACTGTGATCAGTATCAATTATCATCTAATTAAGTTCGTACTGTAAATTGTTACACAAGCCAACCTCTTTTGATTATATTGGAATTCAAACCATTTCAATCATAATTATATCCAATGGACAAAATATTACAGAATAATTTGGGGTTTTAATTCGTATCTATGGAACAGTGCACTGTATATTGTAATGGCATACATTTTTACTTATTCATATTAGTATTCCAGTAATATATATTTATTTTTAATTTTATAATATTTAGGAATAAAAGAAGGAAAATAAATAGACAAGGAGGTCAAAAATTGTATGTTTACTTAGTATCCTTTAGAAACAAAAAGTCTTATAATATTGTTGTATAAGTAGTATGTATATATTATTTCCTGTTTCCCTTCTATATATATATATA
>JANSTX010054198.1:0-11245 GCA_027564355.1 Penthetria funebris | reverse complement strand
ACAAAAACTTATCATGTTCTCTTGTTTTTTAAATTTTATTTTTTTTATTTTTTTTTATTTTGTATAATTTCAGTCTTTGAACAAACCAAACCACATATAATTTTAATTAATACACATTTAAAAAATAATTAATAAAAATTATATGACGAACAAATGAGCAATTAAAAATTAGAGAAAAAAACTAGAAAAAAGGAAAGAAAAAAAAAAAATATTAATTAAATTTAATTTATGTAGTCATATTCCAAGATGATGATGAACATGATGATGAACATTCGTCACCACTTTCAGATGGTGTTGGATGGGATTGTGTAAATTTTTTTGTTTTTGGTCCCCAAATTCGTACAGTTGCATCATCAGATGCTGATGCTAATATTGACGGATAAACTGGATTCCATGAAACACAATTAACTGTTCTTGAATGACCCGTTAATTTGGCTAATGGTTCTTCACGTTTTATATGCCATATATAAACCTTGAAATTTGAAATTATCACTAGACTTTTGTACTACTATTTTTTTAACGTTTTTTTTTTTTTTAAACAAAAAAAAAAATATAATTTTATTACACACCTTATTATCTTCACTACCACTTGCAACAAAACTTTCATTAATACCACCAAAACATGAATAAATTGTATAATTTCCCTGAGTAACACCTTGAAATCTTCTCACCAAACATTTATCTTGTAAATCCCATAAATGTAAACCCTGAGTTGCTATATTCAATAGTGCTAAACGATCAGTTGAATTAACAGAAAATGTCATAATCGGATTCAATTCCTGAATTCTATAAAATTGTATGATAGAAAAAATAATTATGTAAACATTTTTGTAAATTATTTAAATAAAAAAATGAAAAATTATATTCATTCAAAATAAAAACAAAGTCTCTTACAAATTATAATCCATACGTGGATTGTCAAAAGAATATGCACGTATTCTATGATGTGTATCGGCGGCCAATACAGTTTTACCATCAGCACGAAAACTTAATGCATTCACACGAACACCGTCCCAACTATCGTGTATCGTTCCATTTAAATCACATAAATAAAATTGACCACGTACACCGGCCGTCACAAATTTTGTACCATCTGAATTAAATGATGCACACGTAAGACTATCATCAGATGAATGTGACATTTTGACAGCAACTTTTTCCTCATCCATATTCCATATCCATAGATCTGGACAATCTTCTGGTCCGCCAACCAATAAATGTTTTGAATCTGGACTCCATGTTACAAATGATACACCATATGAATGTCCATCTAATGTTCTATGTATTTTTACTGTTAGTTTTTGTGGATCAACATTCCATATTATAACAGTTGTATCCTTTGAACCGGTTGCTAATTTAAGGCCATCTGGTGAAAATTTACAATACCATACTTCATCACAGTGATCTGTTAACACTTGCAATTGTTGCATGGGGAACTGTTGGTTTTTTAAAAAAAAAAATTTATTTGTTTAAAATGGTATGAAAACATTCAAATAATGACATACCCCATCCTGAGAACAACAATGATCTGTTAACAATGAAATATTTTCAATATGTGTTTTCCATGCCATATCATGACATGAACAACGTTCGGTTTGCATATCAACAGCTTGTTTTAATAATGACTTTAGGCGACGTGGCGGTAACATTACTGTTGGCGGTAAATAATTTTGTAAACGATCCATTAAACGTGATCTGGTTATTTCACCTTTACCTTCCCTGAAATAAAAGAAAAAAAAAGTTATTTTTTGTTGTTATTAAAAACGGTGGACCGATAACGAATTAATATAATGAAGGTAAAAAAATAAAACAAGAAAATCAATTTATTTTTCAACATTATCTTTATTTAGATCGATCCCCTCGCAATAATAGAATTCGCTGAGATGTGTAAAATATGAGGTTGTTTTGTCGATGACCTCCGGATTTCATTCAAATCGGTTTTCCAGGTCAATGTACTTTCATGTTCGGACGAATTCCTTTAGTGGTAAATTGGAAATATAATGTGTAATTCATGTAATTTAGTAATGGCATTTGCCTATATATGAGCTGGTGCATTATTCGGATAAGATGAAAAAGCACTATGTTTTTCTTTGGCTAAATGGGGTCGCTTTTTCTGAATTTCTTCGTCTTTTAACCGAAAAATATGCATCGGTTATTAATTTAACTTTTTCTAAATAGTCAATGAATATTACACCATGTGCATCCCAGAGAGAAAAGGGGTCATGAATCATCTTTACCGCACTTTGGAGCGCTTCCAACAAATTCTACATACGTTCTTTTTAGTGTTTGGTGTATAGCGATGAATTCATGTTCGTATCAATCGTAATGATTCGGCATGAAAACTCTTATGAAAATACGTCAAAACAACGTTGAAAAATGGTCACACGAATACGTTTTTGATCGATTGTGAGTACCCATCTTGCCTTTTCATATAAAAATGTACACGTTCATATGAGATGAATTGACTTATCAATTATTTTATGCACTCTCTATATGCGATCGTTTAACACAATATCATGGGTTTTGTCGATCGTTTTTTTTTAATAGTTACCGCTTTTGGGCAACGTGGTAATGGTATCGATATTGTGCTTGTACGACCACAAAAAAATTCAATACACCATGTATGAATTATTTTAATTAACGGAGTTGAGCCCGAATAGCTTGTCATGAGTTTAGTCAACGTTTCGAATTCCCTTTTTGTACATATTATAGAAAATAAAACAAAAAATTGATGTCAAAACAAAGCAAATACCCGATGTGAAAAATAATATTGTGTTCGATGATAAAGTAAATGTTCTCAAAATTTCTATCAATCCACCCTTGTAACCAAATTAATAATGAATTGTTTTTGTTAATAAACATAAATTATTTTACCAATTTGCTCTTTGGTATAATTCTTCACTGTTGGCACACATCATATATGATGATAATTGATGAACTCTTGGTGTATTATATTGTAGTGGTGTTAATTCATTTCGTAAAACATGTAAAGCATCTAATGCACGTCCATCTTCTAAATATTCTAAATATTTTTGTTCGAGCAATAAGAATTTCATTTCCTTAATGTATTGGAAAAAATGAAAATTATATACATTTATTTACTTGATTTAAATTTACTTTTTTTTAAATTACTTACCGATACACTTGGTTGTTTCCCCTCAACAACTGGTTGTAATTCTTGTAAATAATGGTCGGCTTTAATCCAATCACCATTCATAATGTGTTGACGAAATTTGGAAGCCGATGGATGTTCTAATGAACAACCGGATTCTTTCATAAGAGTTTCAACACTTCGACTAAAAAAATATATATAGAATAACATTATTGTTGATTTTATTCATATTATAAATTTGTTTTTTTTTTATTTTGTTTTTTATTATTTTGCAATATCATAACTTTACTCTAATCCAACAATTTTTAAATGTTGACCAATAAGACGAACAATATCTTGATTTGTTTTATCTAATTGGATTTGATTTTCAGTTGTTTCACCATCGATTACTGTTGCAACCCCATTTTGTGTAGTAGATGTACCATTTTCAACATGACCATTTGTTCCGATACCATCAATTGGTGATCCTAAAACATTGTTGAACATATAAATAAAACGTTAAAAACATTCATATTTTATTTATAGGTAATTGAATAAGAAAAAGGAAAAAAGACATAGACGAATTTTTAAAGTTTTCATAATAAAATCATATACTATACTAATTTGAAAAAATTTTAATTCTAATAAATAGGTTTCTCATTCATTTGTGAAAATAATTCCTTTCTTGTTCGATGACTAACATTTAACTCTCATTTAAGCGTATTGTAATCTTATTCGAATTTATTAAAGTTAACGTCTTCAATACAATACAACTTTTGTAGTCAATCCATAAAAATTGTATGTGGTCATGTAACTCGCACTGTCAAAAATTTTCAATTACATGTGAAACATCAATAAATGGTCTCGGATTAGTCACGCTCGCTATCGTATGCATTAACAAGATTCAAGAGTGGGGTAAAGTTTCAAACAAATATTCAAAATTACAAACCTACGGAATAAGCATCAATGGATAAAATAATATACATTTTACAAAGCACTGATGAGATTTAAAAAAATCATTTATTGTTATTTGTGTCGGCAACGTTAATGTAAAGGTTGGCTCGAACAATATTAACTGAGAATATATAATCAGTATGCACGATATGCAATTTGGGTATACTGTGCTGGTCAAACAAGTAACCAAATATAAGAGTTAACAATTAGCATAATGGAAGAAACTCATTGTTGGATAAACGCAGCTTTAAATATGTTGGGGATGATCACTATTTGTTTACTGGACATTTTCGTAGTTGAAAAAAGGGGCGAGGAAACATAAGATGCAAAATCAATACCAACAATTGGTCAATTGGATAAAGAAGTTGCAAAAATCGCACGCAACAAGTAAGTTTAAATACTGCGAAAATATTGCAGATACCATACAATATGTTCCAATTTCATATAACAGGAGAGACCGTCTAAAAAGAAGACTGACCGGAAAGTGCTACAGAACACAAAGTATTCGTAATGAACATGTTGATTTGAAACCTGGCAGGTCATGCACAGATCACATAAACACGTTCGTCGAACAATCGATAGAATGGTAAACAACCATTATATATCCAGCACTTCGATTTTAAGCAAACATTCGACAGTTCTTGTTTCATAGATGAAACTAATGCAGATTGAAGTACCATCTTGAAGTGAATTATGCAATATTAAACGAGATAGAAACCTTGTAATATTTCGGAAGTTCTTTGGTTGGTAGTACTGAAAAAGATGTCGAATCATATGTTCAGAATGCTATGTAGGGTATGAAAGTCGACAATTCTCGTAAGTTCAAAATGTATATATTCAAAAAAAAACTATTGCACTATTATATGGCTGTGAGAAAAGTGGCGAATATTATAATATCACAAATCCAAGTACTCGTCAATAGATGCCTTATAGGCATGAGGATTTGTGGAGATTGTCGTCGATAGACACTAATATCAGTGACTGGTTAGAAATCGTAAACAATGGCGGTTGTTTGTTGACAAACTATGAAGTGAAAGTTGAAACGATGATGAAATAAATAGTAAATTTTAATCACTTCATAATGGCAGTGAAGCAAATAATCAATAATCAAATTTAATTAACATTTGATAATACCTACAATTTCACCTGGTTCACTTTAAAATTAAAATAATATTCTGTATACCAAAAGATTACCTCCATCATATATGAGTGAGCTTAACAATGGACAAGTGATGCAATGCAAGATTAGTACACAAAGGGGCTGATATTTAGCCAATTTCAGCTAGGTGAAATAACTATTTCTTATTAATTTGAAAAGCGTGTGTGTATTAATTAAATTCTTTGTGTATTTTTTTTCATTTATTAGCATACATTAAAAATCAAAAGAAATAAAATACGTGAACGAGTTTTACAAGAGAAAGTAAATAACGACCACAGCAGCAAATAGTCTGACTAGTGATGTTCCATTGGATTCCGAAAAAAAGGACAAAATTACTTATGAACAGCATTAGGCACTAAACAAGTGAATGTACCTTGCTTTATTATAATTTTACAATAGTTCATTAGAGACTTATAAGTTCTAACAGAAAAAGATAAAATGTATTTAGAAGATAAAATTAAGGCATTGATGAGATTTAAAATTAATGTGTAAGTTTTTAAAATGTACATATTTAACAAAAGAAAAAAAGATAACAAAGAAAGAAACAAGAAATCGACAACAGTTAGTAACAACAGAACAATGAAATTCTTTATCAAGAAAAATAAAATGTATTTAAATAAATCATTCAATTTATGCGAATGATTTTTATTATCCTTCAGTTCAACCAAACAAAATATTGGTAATTAAAATATTTAAAAGATAAGCAAAATTGCAAAAGCAAAGAAAAATTAAATACAATATTTCATCGATTGTTGGTTGAATGGAAAATCAAAATAAAATAAACACATCACAGCTGACGACAATATGGCGGAGTGCTGTCAAACGGAAAATTTTATATTTATTTTTTATTTTTTTTTTTTTTTTGAAAATCATCTTACCAGTTGAATTTCCACCGTCTTCCTGCTGCATATTTGCTTCCAAATTCTTTTTACCACTTAAAATTGTCTTATCACTATTACTATTACTACTCTTATTATTATTGTTAATATTTATATTCTGTTCCTGCTGATCAAATTCAATGGGTAATTTTTCTAATGACGACGATGAACAAGACACAGAAGAAGAGGTTTTTCGCCTTTTTTTTAAAGGCTCCCCAACTCCAACCAGTTCCGTATCGCTATCAATTTTGAGTCAATTTAAATAACCAATTTATCTATTAAATTAAAATTTGTTAAATAATCTTTATCTTTCGTATAAAAAAAAAATGAAATCTATTTTATAAAAACTTTCAATGATTTTCCCATTTACGAACAAAAGACAACAAAGCAAACTTCAACTTCACCACAGTCACACATACAGTGAACTCAGTGAAATTATAATGGATTTGACTAATATCTATCAGGGGTGTAATTTTAATTTTATTTTGTATTTAAAATATTATATATAGAAACTGAATAAAGGATTGTCAAGGATATTAGATAAATTTGTTATTTAAAGAGAAGCTTTCACAAAAAATAAATTATAACGATACAAATCATTTGATAACATCATAAAATTCCTCAAATGTAAAACCATTTAAAATTGACCCATCGATGAAGTCCAGAATTTTGCTATGGCTTTTAATTTAGAGACATCTAAGTCAATTCTTTTGATTTTCATTTAAAAACGGAAAGAAAAGCAACAAATTAGATAAAAACAATTTCCACATTAAATCACAAATAATATATGAACTCCATATTACAATTCTCAAACAAATTAGTTCTGTCAAATACATATTTTCATTTTGTTGATTGTTATTCGCATTCGTTATTTACTTCATAATTATATTTTTATTGGCTTTACTCGCTTCCATTTTTTTTTTTTTGTTAGAGTATTATTATATTTCGAATTACCTTATTTAATGTTAAATTTATTAATAAAAATTATCGTATAATTATAAATTGATTAAATAAAAGTTTTTAATAACTAGTCATAAATTAATAATGTTTAAAATAAAATAAAATAATAAATTAACTATTGGTATAATTGATACAGCCAAAAATAATGTAAAATTCAAATTAGAAAAAAAACCGCATACGATTTTTTTTTTGTTTTTTTTTTTAAAAATTAATGATGCCGATAAAAATGTGTTCTTTTAATGTCTTTATTATACTTAAGTATTGCGTTATAATTAAATAAAAGATTTTAAATTCAAGAAAATAAGGCAACAAAAAATAAATAAATATGTAAAATAAAACTGCTAATTTACAAAACAAAAAAAAAATCAATTGCAAGACAACCCCCATAACAACGTAATTTTTTTTTCTCAATTTCATCTCATCTTCAATTTGTTTCTTTAATTGTTTCTGGGCTTTTTTTTTTTATATACAAAGAAAGAAAAAATCAATAATTTTAATGTTTAAATTAAAAATGAGAAGGAAAAAAAAAAATTAAAATATTAATACAACACGCCCGAAGAATCAATAAAATTATCGTTTTCTTTTAAAAGAAAAAAAAAAAATTATAATAAAAGGGACGTAAAAATACAACAAGAAAGATGTAAAGAAGGACAACGAAGGATAGAAAAAAAGTACAGCAAAACAACCAAAATTAATTAAATTGATTTTTTTTTCTGCGCTTTATTTTATTCTCAAGGGTAGGTGTAATTATTATAACTTCGTTTTTATATTTGTTTTGTTTGTGGTTGGTTGTTGTTGTTGTTGTTGTTTTGTGTTGTGTTGTGTTGTGTTGTGTTGTGTTGTGTTGTGTTGTGTTATTATTATTATTGTTCTAATGTGTGTGGCTTGTGGTGGGTGCTGTGTGTATTTTGTTGTGAAAAATTTGCAGCAGCAGGAGGAGACGATAAAAATTTATAGTTTAATTTGTTTGTTTTTTTGTTTTTATTTATGAATTTTAATTTTCTTATATCCTTTGTTCATATTAATTATAATGTATTAAGTTAATGACAGTCAATGGGGGTGGTCTCCCTCTTTTGTAAACGTGAACAAAGGAAAATTTAATTATATTATTTTTAATTGCACTACTTATCTGTAAATAATTACCGAATGTTTAAATTTACGGTATAATACAGTCTCGTTAAACTCAAATTGTTAGTAGCAAATGATTAGATTGGATTTTTTATACTTAAATAGACAGACAGCAATCTTGTAACTGACACTCAAATCAGTTACAAGATTGCTGTCTGTCTATTTGAGTATTAAAATTACAACTGTCAATGATATCTAGCCGATACCTTCACTTCAATCAATTCCCTGCCACTTTCTTAATGGTGATTATTTTTTTGACCATCACGTGTCATTTATTACCCTGGAAATTCCCGTCAAATGGGTATTGTGCAAAATCATCGACTGGTTGTCTCAGTTTACGTTCGTTCCCATTTCATTTTCTTCGGTTGACCATCTTGTTCATCGTTTGACTTTTGTCTAGAAAATGTATGCGCCCGACGCGCCTATTGACGAAAACTTAAATTTGTGACACAATATTATTTATCATTTTCCAGGATTTCCATCCCTACAATAGTACCGATAAACAGTTTGTTTTGAAGATAAATTCTCAACTGTGATCCTCAAACTCTAGTCAGCATATTTTGTCGAGCCTTCTATATGTTGCATCACCATCTATTTTCAAAAAAAAAACTTTTCAAATGTTGGAATATCAATTTTTATTAATTTTGGCTTTGACACATTTATCTTTAGATCGCACTTCAATTCAATTGACCAATATGTTTACGAAAATTCTGTTTGGTCTATCGCATTGCTTTGTTAATTACACCATGTTTATCCTTCATCACTAATCCATGACTCAATGATTTCTTATCGGTTGTAACTTCCAAACTCACTGCTTTAATGTATGCCGTTCATATTACCCGTGTATTTATTACGAGACTGATAGATATGGCAATCCCTGGGACAATAAATTTGAAATTACAATATAAAATTGAAATTCTTTGTAATTCATACTAAAATTAAATTAATAATTTTTTTTATTTTTTCAATTTTATCTACTTTTAGTGTACTTCTCCATAAAATACATTTTGTATTGTTTTGATTGTAATTAAAATTTGTTGAAGAAAAATAAAAAAAATAATGGAAGTACAAATTTCACCAATTTATACCAGAAATAATTTAAGTATAACACCAAGATCATTAATTGATGAAAAACCACCAAAAGTAAAACGTTTTAAATCCGATTTAACATTTCATTGTATTGTTTGTAATGATTCTTATGATGATCCAAATATTTTATATGAACATATGAAAAGTAGACATCCACAATTATATGAGCGTGGTAATAGTCCAATAAATGAGGATAATGATGAAAATAATCGTAATTCAATTGATGATGAATTTGAATATTTATCACGTATTATGGAACCAATTTGTGAATTAATTCAAGAAGATGATAGAAGTACTGTAACAGGTACTGTTACTATTAATACTGTCACCACCGAAAATAATGTAGACAAGTTAGATGATGAAGTACATAATAATCATATTAGTAACCATAAAAATAATAACCAAAAAAATAATCATTATAATAACCATAATACATCATATGAAAATGAAGATATTATTGAAACAGAACTTTTAACAGGTTCATTAAGTGGCATCAGTATACATAAAATTGTTGATTGTATAAATGGTAATGGCACCAATAGTATTGTCAATGGCAATATTAATAATAATAGTATAAATGGTACTGTAACAAATATTAATGGTGTTACCAACAATAATATTATTCATAATAATAATAATAATAATAATAATAATTTTAATGGTAACATAGGTGTTTATATAAATGGTGGTCTAACAATTGGCCTGGTGGAGAAAGGACCACCGGGTCGTGGTCGACGAAAAGAATGCGACGATATGGATATTGAAAATATACCAACCGGTACCGGTTATTTTCAATGTACCAGTTGTGAAAAATCCTATAAATTTGCTGGTGATTTAGCAAAACATGTACGTTCGCATACACAAAATAAACCCTATCAATGTAGCATTTGTGACAAAACATTTACCCACATTGGCAGTCTTAATACACATATACGAATACATTCCGGTGAAAAACCATATAAATGTCAGGTATGTTCAAAAGCATTTACCCAATCGAGTAGCTTAATGGTACATATGCGATCGCATTCAATAAAGAAACCCCATCAATGTGACATATGTGATAAAGGTTTTATAAATTCAAGTAGTTTAGTATTGCATATGCGATCGCATACCGAAGGTGATCCATATCCATGTAATGATTGTGATAAACGTTTTAAACAATCACATTTATTGGCCGAACATATGCGTTTACATAATGAAGAATATTTATATCAATGTTCAATATGTCGTAAGGCATTTAAACATGCCGGTAATTAAATTTATAGCTTAATCATTATAATAATTAAAATAATTAAATTTTAAATTATTAAATTTTAGCTGAATTAGTGCAACATATGAAAGGACATACAGGTGAAAAACCATTTCAATGTTCAATATGTGAAAAAGCATTTACACAACCGGGAAGGTAACAAACAATTCTTTGGTTATTTTTTTTTTTTCTTTTGTTTAATTAAATTGTTTTTATATTTTTATTTTAGTTTAAATACTCATATGCGAATACATACCGGTGAAAAACCATTTCAATGTAAAGAATGTGATAAAACATTTACGCAAGCATCAAGTTTATCTGTACATATGAAAGTGCATATTGGTGATAAACCATTTCGTTGTTTATATTGTCATAAATCGTACAGCCAACAAACGTATTTAAATAAGCATATGTTATTGCATACACAAGAAGAGATCTTTATATGTCAATTGTGTGGTAAAATATTTGATAAATCAGCATCACTGGTAAAACATGTTGGTAAGGAACATACAAAAGTTGGTTCAATGTTATTTTGTTCATTTTGTGGTAAAGGATTTTTAGATTCATCAGAATTGGTAATTCATATGCGAATTCATGCAGATAGTGTGCAAAAATAGATTTAATTTTATGTTTTGTTTTAAAAGTGTGTTAAGTTAGTATTTTTATCTCTGAGTGAATGACCATTGATAGTACGTAAGATCTTCATTTCTGTTGTCCTCATAAGCTTTTTAGTTTTG
>JANSTX010054197.1:0-11246 GCA_027564355.1 Penthetria funebris | reverse complement strand
TGAACTATATATCTCTACTATCAAAGATATGTATATGAATGCTAGCACTAGAATCCGAACAAATTGTGGAACATCTATCTAATTCAACTATTTTGCTATATTTACTTCGCCTTTACATTTCATACGCCTTTGAAATTTTATACTAAATTTACGTTCTATTTCACATACTTTAAACTTTTATTAATTAATAAATTTCACACATTAAAATAATGTTAAAATATTATTTTAATTTTTTGTTAAGATATCAATTGAATCCGATCATTTGACATCATCACGTTCGTGGCAACAACAGCAGCAGGACAAGGAACACCAGGAATATTATGCAAGACCCAGTCTAATCGCAAATGGTTACCATAAACTCGATTGCTTTGAACATCATTCAAATAGTGCAACTAAAGCATTCATCAAAGATGCTTTAGAAGATGTTTGCTATGATTTTGAATGTACATTGGAGAGAACAAAGAGGAAGAACAATAAATGTGATGAGTCGAATAGTGCATCTGACACAATTGTCACCAATTATGATTATTTTAACGACATTACAGGTACGTGAAATTTAACACTCTTTCTAGGTTTAAAAAATATATTTCCGTGTACTGTATCGAAAGACACATGATTCAAATGGGAAGAAGGTTCATCCATTTTTTGTGTGTACATTGACAGTACAAATTTCAAATAAAATTCAACTATGGTGACTGTACTGGCCAACTGGTTAAACATTACCGGCTCGCTTTAATTCTAACAGTGATATAATTTTTAAAAAACTGATTCTCGATTGATAAACATATCATCAAATTCCACATCATAAATGTTTGATACTAATTATTGTTTATGTAGTGACCTCATTCTTTTTATAATAACTTTGTAATAAACTTAAAATAAAAGTACTTCTTAAATTTTTCAAGAAGCTTTAAATAAAGATGAACTCGCTTAATTTCAATTTAACCCTAAAAAGTTTAAAATAATAATGGCCGCCATGTGCGTCCTATTGTCATCTCTTTCAGTTACAGTGATTCATATATAAAATGGAAAAATTAAAAAAAAAAAAAATTATTTTTTAAAAGCTTGCTCCTTAATGTACATTCTCAAAGATTTTAATTTATAATCTGTGAATATAAATTTCTATAAATCCCCCACCTCGTATTCTTAAACGTCATAATTTAAAAACTGCATTGTGGACATAAGCAAATGCGTATTTATTTTCATCACAATTTGAAGCAGAGTTCCTGAATTATCTTGAATCGATTTACCAGTCTCTATCTAAACTTTGGAACTATTCACGAGCTCGTAAAGGAACTCAGTCCATCTTTCGTTTGCCTCAATATTAAACTTGGTCAGGGGTGGTGCCTTAATTGTGTAATATTACGTCAAATTTTTATGATTATCGAATTTATGTATATACTTCAACTTCTTGCACACTAGAATATCAGAATATTGTATACAGTTAATGTTGTCAGTTGCATTAAACTATATCCGGATTTTTTTTATCGAATTTCAAAAGACAAATATGCAACAATTTATCAGTTTTATTGATAAATAAATTATCAACAAACAGTCGTATTTATCAAAATTAAATTATATTTAGTTTAGTATTTATTTTGTTGTTATCAGGTTGTGTCTTTATCAGTAACTTTAAGTTTCTAAAGGCCGCAAAAAAAAAAAATAAATAAAATAATAATATAATCAAACAAGACGCATCGCATCTTCTTTGCTAAAATTAGAAAATTTGCATATCTTTAAAGCCGAGTGTAATATTTTAGCCATGTTTTTATTGTTATTGTTTTTAGTGGAATGATTTTAAAATAAGAAAATCTTGCTTTTATTAAGCTAAATAGTAAATTGCTTCTGGAATGGACATTTGGGGAAAATTTATTAGTTTAGGTAAAATATAAGTGAATAAAAATTTTGTGTTCAAAATTTTTTTGTTTCCCTGTTACAAAACTTTCTAAAAAGGCTATTGATTTACTGCTACTTAAAAATGCATAAGTTCCTGGTTGTGTTTATTATCTAGGCTACTCAATTTGCATACAATTTTTACGGCATCTATAGATAACACAGCTTGGTAATTCGCTCACAATTTTGAACCAGGGTGTACAAGCAAAATTTTAAGGATTCACATACAAGAAGCAGTTTGTTAGTGAAAAAAAAAATCGTTGTAAAATGTGTGCACAGCTTCTTAAATTACATAAAAATAAAAACGGTTTTACCCCATATTATGACTAACAATGAAAACTTGGAATCATTACAATAATTCGAAACGTAGGATCTCAATCTTTATTTGAATACCAACATCTCAATCTATATTTGGTTGAAATGCTCGCCCGTTTATTACAAGACCAGTTAAAATGTACTTGAAAACGCTGAAATACTATATGTTCTAATTCACCCACCGTACAACACATCACACTTATTTTGATCGAGAACTTATGATTTGGATATGAGTGCGGCAAAGATTTCATTGAAGATGCCAGAAAAAAATGTTCCCGATTTACAGAACTCGTCTGATGCTGGGAAAAGAAATTACGGCTACAATAATGTTCTTGGACAGTCAGATGGTAATATTTGACACATATGGATTTGAATTCAAATTAGCAGTGAAACACAATGACCTACTAGATTTACAGGTAAAAGAGGATCAAATTCCATAAATATTGATTCTTTGACATCTTAATTGATAAATACAGGTATCCCTTGTTCACGAACTGCAACGTTGGAACAACAAATGCTGCTTATTTTTGTGAATAAGATTGAAAAAATTGACAATATGTTCTAAGAATAAGAAGTCGATCGTAAATTTCCATATTCTACAAAATTCTAGATTTCAGTGCGCTAAATATGTTAAGGGTGCCATCACTGCAACCATAGGAAACCGAACTGCACTAATCTCAAAGTTAATAGATTCACATAAGATTAAGATCCTATTAACGCTGTCTAAATTATATTTCTTATATCATTGAAATATTCAAATATAATTGAAAATGTTCTAAAGATTTCTAGAACTTTTTAAATTCCATGAGAAATATTAAAATCAATATTTTTCTTATCAATTTCACTTTCCTTATCAGCTTTTCAATTGTTTATATTCTCATAACAATGGTTTGATAAGAGAATCATTTCAGCATGGAAAAACAAATTTTATGTTCTTATTGTAAACATTTGAATTAATTTATTCAATGTCATTTACGCTGACTATAAATTTGTGAGCTATAATTTGCCTATGTCATTAGCGATTAAATATTTGAGTTTGACATGTTTCGGGTGAGTTATCTAAGTCGGTATTACAAATGAATGAGATTCGACATAAAGACACAGCATTGTATTAGACTGGGATTGTTATTGAAAGGAGATCTAATAATTGGACTCACACATGGTCCGGTCAATATTAGAACTAGAAATGATCTTGTTCTGAAGGTGCACACTATTTCACCAAAAAAAAAAAAAAAAAATGGTTAATTCATATTATGAGGCATGTTCACAGCAGGTGAAGAAATGTTGTAGAATAATTTTCTGGTGTAATGAGAAACTAACTAAAATAAGAAGATCACTTAAATTCTTTAATAGGACTAGAAGACTTGATGAATAGGAGATTTATGAAAAGTCCATAACTGAGAATAATAATGTAATAACTGAAAATAAAAAGAAAACGTGGAAAATATTCTGTGAAATCTTTGTAAATACGTCAACGTCTGGTAAATTACATATGATTGTTTTAAAGGTGCACAAATGGATCTACTATTGCATGCTTTTCCTAACTATGCACTCCCCGAGATCGGCTTTAACACACCTGAATGGAAAAGAGGTGACGAATGGAAAAGAGCATAATATAATATTTTCCGATTGGATTGTGTCTTCTAAGATTGTACAAAAAAAAAAAAAAAGACAGACTGTAACAGAATTTAAAACATTTAAATCTTTGGGCAAATAAAGGACTGTTTTCAGCATTAATATAATATGGAACTGAAATAATATTACCATAACTAATAAGAATTTTTTGGGTCAGTCATACTATTGGCATACGTCCGAAAATTCTGCAGAGAACTAAACATAATATGTATATTCCTAAAGCCCAGTTTAATATTGTTGCCGCTGAAATAATATAAAAGGATCCTTGATTTAATGCCACTTTCAAAATGTCCATTATATATATTTCAATTTGCATATCAGCCTAGAAAATCATGTAAGATAGCGATTCACGTACGAGTTTCAGTGCATTCAATAATACATTCTATATGTCAACAGAATCCTTCAAAAACCAGAATAAAATATTGTTACACCGGTCACATGGTGTCTGAATTTCGAAATCTTGCCACTGAGACTAAACAAACACGGTTTAAAATCGTGTGAACTAAGCCAAAAATGAGCATATGAATATATACACAGCCATAGCTAGTCCAATACAGAACGATATGGTGGCATAAAATGTAACTGCTAAATCTATCAAATCCAATTGAACAGAATTTAAAGAATGGCTTGTTCAATTATTATGGGTGCAATGAACTCCCGTATCGCAAAAGAGACAAAAATGGCTACAGTAAGACTTAAAGTAAATTTGTTGACCACACCGAGAGATATTTGTCAATACTTAAATATTCCTCCATTACTTCGGCAATATGTTATCAGACCAGATTTATACCAAGCTATAATTTTAACAAGCATTTCAATGTGACAATATGTAGCTGAGAGATATGGCAAATAAGTCGTCCGGACTTTTTCCGGCTGATAGAGTGAAAGCAAGCTCCAAAAATATTTGGACCGAATAATTAGGACTATTTCTCTTTCAGAGGTGAGCGGGGGGCTCCAAAATATTTCAACCGATTTATGAGGACCATTTTTTTTTATCTTCAGAGATGCTACAAACTGTTTTCCAGGCTGAGGAACAAGAAGAGACCTGTATTATTCTGACAGTCAAACTGGTCTATGTACAGGGGCATTGTGAAAATGTGAAAATACCATATTCACTTAAAATTGAAATAAATCTGTAGATATTGTGAAAATCAATACTTCTGAGTATATTAAAATGCGATTATCTGGCTCAAAGAAGATTGTGATATTTGGAAGAACACATTGTGCATTGTTAAAAGACATTTAGAATTGGGGAATCCAGAAAGATTGTGTATTCCATTTGCTATTCTGAATCTAACCGTTCACTGGATCGTGATGGTGGTGGTGAAATTTAAAGTTCATAAGCCCTTGCTATAATTGGGCATCCGACCATATCTTTTAATTGATTCTAACTTTAGATCATCAACAAACTCGATGTGATAACGCCAGATATTATACTACTTTTTGGTTATAATTAGTGTCAAACAAATTGTAAATTTGCAAATATTGTGCGGCACTTATGCGTTCATAGAACTTTTTAGTGACGTAATGATTTGTCGCGTAAATAAAATTTATTTCAGGATTTTTCGCTTAACAAAATACCGTGCGACACTCGCACAAAATTTGCCAAGTGAAAATCAGAATTTTCTCTTGTATTATTAACTTTTCCTAATAATTTTGCATTTTCCTCTACTTTTGATTTCATTTTTCTTTCCGTCTTTTCATTTTTAGCAATTCATAAAACTATTTATGTTTGACGACGATTTTCATATGATGGCGAAAGGAAAATCATTTCTTTTTATACTCACGAAATTTAGTTAATTTTCTTTTGTGCATTGGAAAACTTCTTCGAACGAACATCTGTTAATTATATTTTATTTTATTTTATTTTATTTAATTTTATTTATTTTTTTGTTCATCATTTCTGTTATTTTTATTTTTAATTGCTTTTGCGAAAAAATTTAAAGTCTGGTAGTTATGACAAATGATTATTCGAAAGAAAAGTGTAAAACAACGAAAACGAAAAATTTGACTAAATTTTACAAACGGTTAAAGACAGCATTAAAATTCGGTTAGATGAATTCAGTTTTTGATTAGTTTTTTAATTTGTTTTTTTTTTTTAACGCAAAGTTTCTAAACTTATGTTTCCGAATTTGATTACAGATACGTGCATTTCATCTGTTAAAGAAAAACAACAAAATCAAGAGCGATATTCGCAAGACAGACAAATCAACGAAGAAGAACAACAACAACAACAACGACAACAACAACCACAACAACAACCACAACCACAACAACAACAACAACAACAACAACAACAACAACAACAACAACAACAACAACAACAACAACAACAACAGCCACAATATCAACGTAAACCGACGCAACAACACCACCAACAATATGGACAAAATTTATCATTTCAAATTAGAGAGCAACGTGAACAACCGAATCGATATGAAGATGATGATAAAAATGGTCGCCTAGATGGACAACAAAATCATATACGATACTCGGTCTTTGAACAGAATCGACAAAAATTAGAAACACTACATGAACAAAATCAACAGAAACAACAGCAACAAAAAAACCATCAGCAAGACGAACCATTAAAACAGACACAACGACAGACCGATTTCGAGCAAATTTATTTAAATGAACGAAAAGATAATCAGAAACAGCAACGCAGTAAACAACAATTGCAGCAACGTGCACTGAACGAAAGGGATGCGGATCGAGATAGTATTGAAAGTAGTAATGGATCTGAGATTAGTACGGGTGCATTGCAGAATATACGGGAACAAATTGCAATTGGACTATTGCAAATGCGTGATTTGGAAGAACAAGTGAAATTAATACCAATGCTTCAGGTGAGTTTAATATATAGTCTGACCTTCAATATGTTCCTTTCTTTTTTCCTGATGGCACAAATACTTTCAAAAAAGCAATTTCCAATTAGTCACACTTTGTATTCCATATTTTGCATATTAATTTAAATTTTTCATATTCTCCAGCATCACTGAATCAGTATTTTTGCCGAATTATTCGCTTTTGGATAAATGCCATGTGCATCGAAATTATATATTACATCGCTTTTCCTTCCTTAAGAACCATTCACTGCTAGATTTAAGTATTCGTATTTGATGTACACTTTTATAAATAATTTAATGACCACTTTTGACTTACATAAATGAAAACCGATTTGGAACCTAGAACATTAGAATGCAATGCTTGAATTAACAAAAGTACCGTAGCTGGCTAAAGAATTGATGAGGTACAAATTCGATATTCTTTGGTTGGGCAAAATTAACATACTTTTGTGTGCCAAAAAACCCGGATTACATGGATCGCGCAATATTGGACATCTGTTTATTGCTAAGTGTCTCTGCAAAGCGAATGGAAGTAAAATATCCAGATCAAATAAAGCAAGATTCACGGATATTATTAAATGTGTAATAATAGTTAAGAACAGGCATCGTTAAAATGATAATGAAGACTTTTTATAAGCAACTTTAACACTGACTTGTTGAGACTAGTTAGATCGGATATTGTCATATGCATGTGTGACACGCAAATGATAAGCTCCAACAATATAGCGCTGGGACTATGTTATGGGTACACACGGAGTAGCCGATATGAACAATAATGTAATACATAACATAACATCACGAGTTTGTACGATTTTTTAGGTTAATTGTTGCAGCTAAATAGCTGGCATATGTGTATAAAGTGTAGTAGGCATTAGTATGTATTTTACCGTTTACAAAATGTCTATATCTCTAACCGTTTACGAGACATTGTAATTTTTGTTTCTGATCAAAAATGTTGGTACAATTCATAGGTTTGTGGATGTGTATTAGGACTTCATAATATTCAGAAGGTAGATTTTATTTAAATTGTAAATATGTCGGAAACGGTTAGAGACAGAGTTTTCGTGTCTGAGGATGAAATAGGTAGAAAGTCGTTGCGCATCTTTGGCAATTAAAAGCATTGCTGAAATCTCAGTAGTATCACGAGTTTTTTCTTGATTTTTTTAGACTAATTGTTGCAGCTAAATATTTGACATATGAGTATAAAGTGTAACAGGTATCAGTACGTATTTTACCATTTATAAAATGTCTCTATCTCTTAACTTCGCATTCCTTTCACCCAATACCAATTAGCCAATTACCGTCGAGTTCAAATCTGTTAAATTTTTGCTTCCCATGAGCCAGTTCTGATATAGCTATGTGCCTTACAAATCAAAAAATTCAACACATCCCAATCCTGACGATCAATATATATATATATATATATATATCATTTCTAACAACTTTATTTTATCTTTTCCAGTTGCAATTGTCAGCCCTCAACGAAGAAAATCTTAATTTAAAAACAAAATTAAAAAATTTTGAAGATAACAAAACCATTAATAATAATACAAGTGGCTCAAAGTCAATGGCATTTACATCGCAACGTGTAAATACAATATCATTAGACAGTCTCAAAAATACCAGACTAACATCGGCTTTAGTTGCAACATATTTAACAACACCATCATCACCATCATTACAATCATCGCAATTACCATTAACATTATCATCGATATCATCTCTATCACCAAAAGATGAAACTGATATAAATGCAGCTGATGGCGCCATTCAGTTGCAACCATCAAAATCTAATTTGACAAAATATCGTGATGTCGGCACAATATGTCCGATGACCAAAACTAGAGACATTGGAATGACAACCAATCAAATACGTACAAAATCAATTGGAATTTGTTGCACTGAAATTGGTATTGATGAACAGATAATTTATACAAAAATGGAATTGGACAAATTATTGGAAATAACATTGGCAGAAAAACTTAATGAAATTACAATGAGTAAACGTAAAAATCAATGTTCAGTGGGTACCCAAATGATGCCGGTAAATAGTAAATTAGAAACGATGCGTAACGTTTATGTACAAACAATAAATGATAAGAAATCATCACAATCCATAGGTTGCATGACAATGAAATCAGATGTCCAAAATAAGGAAACATTAAGTAAACCAATGATTAGACATATTGGTAGTTCGGATAATACAGTGACCGATATTCTATGTGAAAATTGTGCAAAACGAAAACGTTCAATTGGCATCAATACAATAGCAGTTAAGACTGTTGATTCGACCCCAATTGATGATACAAATTTAAAGGTGCCATTCCTAAAATTATTAGATTTAGTAGAACCAAAAACATTAAAAACTATTACTAATACAAATAGTAGTGGTGTTGCATTGAATAGCACACAACAATTAGAATTGAAATCAACAGGAACTCAATGTAATGTAAAAATGCAAACACAAGGCACACAACATCATCAATTGACACATAATAAATATTGTCAAAATACAATTGATAAAATACACACATCCGATCACAGTACAGACACAATTAATTTAATTAAATTAATCGATTGTTCAACGTGTACCATAGTGCCAATAGTGTCACCAATGTCACAAACACTTAATAAATGTATTCAAACAAATAGCATTGCATTGACAACAACCAGTTCAAATACACTGCCAAAACCAAAATCAATTGACACAGGAATAAATCCAATTGAAATTTCAAGAACATCAATTGGATGCGGTGATGAAGATCTGAAAAAACATATCCTCATTTTATGTGCTGACAATAATTATTGTGATTCATGTAAAGATATAATAAAAAATTTGGCAAAAGAATTTTCACATAACACTAGCACTACTGATACAGAAGATGCTAGTATTATAATTACTAAAACAATTACACCTACTACCCCAACTAATGCTAATACATTTAAAGATAAAAAAAATAGTCTAACAATTGAATCATCAACAAATAATTGTAATACAGTATCAAATTCACAATATACTATTGAATCAAATAAAACTTATAATCAACAACAATGTGAACCATCACCACAATCTCAATCAGAAGTGTCACGAATACCAAGACCAACTGGATTGCTTACACCACGTACAGATCGTAAATTTATGCGACAAGATACGTACACAATACCAATTCAAAGTCCATCATCACCGAAAATACCATTGTCACCGGATATATCAATAACATTTGAATTACCACCATCACCTGGTCACCAACCATCTTTATCAACATCGTCGTCAACATCATCCACTTCATCAACAGTAGTAACAAATTTATTTAGGACATCTGACATATTTGACAGGTGAGAATGTAAATTTTGTTCATATATTAGGCGAATTTCTTAACAAAAAAAAAAAAAGAACTTCACTTCGCTCTAAACTCCATTAATTAACATAGTAGTTATATTATTGTTCAAAAAAATGTTAATCCCTAATCCCTCTTTGTTGAATTGATTAGCTATAATATTGTTCCATTTAGTCTGAGTGTATTACTACAGATATGAGTTAGGATCAATAAAAAAAAAATCAATGGTCATCGGTTAAAACACAAATATCCCTTATTTTGTTTGATATTTTAAACGAGAATATTAGGATAATAAATTTAAAATGTCAAAGATGACACAGACTAGAATTGATGACACATAAACTCGATATGCTTGAATTGATCGCGATTTGATGGAAGAAAAACAACATAAAAGAACTGTATGAGATGATCACCCATTTTGTTGTATGTAAGACAATTTCATATCGTTTTGTTGGCATGCAGACTAGCAGCAAACATAAGACAATAATCTTCTGCTTCTTCTTCTTTTCATCTCCTTCTTTTCTTCTACTTCTTCTTCTTCCTTGCTTCAATCATTATTCAGATTCGGCACTGTAATTCATTGCTGATTAAACTACTGTTTCATACCCCTTCACCTTTATCTTTGATGGCATTTTTCGATCACATAAAACTTCTGACACAATGATCTCCACTTGATCCAACCGCACTTTATTCAATGTTGAATATCATCAACGATTTGTGATTCGAAATGTGTAAACTTTTCCGTAACGAAAAGTGGATCAATCTTTCAATATGATCGTGTCTTGTTGATTAATCGATCGATTAACTTTTAATTATGGAAAATACATGGTCACTGTTTTTGTGTGACTGATACGTAGTGCGTTGGCCTCCAATACCGAATGCCACAGATTTATTTTGAATTCTAGTTCAGCTTTGATTCTACCTTATTAACACTATGTAACTATATCATCTAGTCCACATGAGCCTGTTTACTATTCTATTAAAAGTGACACTTAGAATGCACAGCAATTTTAAACTGCTTTGGTATGATCATATCATGAACGTGGCTGAAAATGCACAGCAAGAAGACTTATTTTCTTTGCGTCGTCTGTAAGAAATATTTCATCAGATTACATTGCCTATATACATAAGTCAGTCAAGTCTTGTTGGGGAGTCGAATAATTGCCATTAAATGGAAAATACATGTACTCTGTTTTAGTGTGACTGATACGTAGTC
>JANSTX010054196.1:0-11246 GCA_027564355.1 Penthetria funebris | reverse complement strand
TATCCTATACAGTTAATACAGATGAAATTAAAGAAGGTTATAAAAAAGTAAAACAGCAATGAATACGAGCATACCCGCTTCATCCTATAACATTCTTCTGATAAATTATAATATATAGTATCCTTATAAAGAAAAGGGATTCATATAAAGAAGTGAACAACGTTTAAATTAACACTCTGCTAATTACGCCTTTTCTTGTAATATAAACGAGGTTACTCAAATTGTAATGTGTACTAAATGAGGGTAGTTTGGTAGAAATATCCACCCTCTGCTTATTTAATTAATTTATTTAACATTCAACATAATTTATATTTATCTTAACAATTTTTTATTATTTTGTTTTTTTTATTTTATTATTTTATTTAATTTATTTTAGTTTTTGTTTTTTTTTTTTTTTTTTTGTTTTACATTTTTAAATTTTCTCTGGCTCCTTTCTTATATTTCCTTTCTTGGTTTTTTTTTTTTTTTTTTCTGGTTCATGAATTTTATTTTAAAATTTATTACTAAAACTTTAAATTCATGCAATCACTTTATAGGTGTTTCAGTTCACTATACATTTGTAGATTCGCACATAGAACATATACCCTGAAGCCTGAACTATATAGCAAATTTTAAATAAAATAAACCCTTATTTCTAATGTTTTATATTATATGCATTTTATATTTATATAAAATAAGTGTATACACATTTTAAGGAATCTTTTTAACAATTTTATAGAGCAACATGTCCTGAATTTTGTTGAAGTTAATTTAGATATATGTTTGAAATTCCTGGCATTTAACTAAATTATATCAAATTTTATATTAAAGAAAACAATTCACAACAAAATGTGTGATAATTTATTTAATTCTTGTATGGGAGGATGAAACAAAGAATTAACAAAAAAAAAATAAAGATAAAAACATATTATAAAGAGGATCTTTAACTGAAATTAGTTTTATGAAACCAGCAACAAAAATTAATTAATTAACAAGAAATGTATAATACCATAATTAGATATGTTGTACACTGTCTAATTGTAGTGGCTTATGTAATCTGGAAATTATCTTATCCACATACTGGTGATGTACAATACTCATATGTAATGATTTTTGAATCTTATTTATGGGTTGATGCACATTCGAAATAAAGAATGATGGCCTAGGAAATCGGTAAATTAATCCATTCTCATATTATTGATGATACATAATACGAGTATGTTATGAATATTAAATTTCATTCATAGGTTGATGCACAATATTATGTAAATTTACGGACTTTTCTCAATAACTTAGACATTCAACATCATCACATTACCAAATTAAATATATCGTTTCATCTACTCATATAACATCAAATGTCATCCGAAAAACTGCATTATAATTTCTAATATATACTAGCGAAAAATCTAATCGCTAAAATATTTAAATATTTCGGTGAAGTGGCAAGGACCACCATAGTAATGCAAAAGGTAAACCAAATCAACACACATCATTCACTTACTTTATATGATCCTAAATCTTGAACAACACATGTCAGCATAGCTTCTCTGCCAACAGGTACAGTAACATTGGCAATTCCACCAGTAAAATTTGGATCTGCTAGAATAAAAATAAGAGAAAAAACAATCATAAATTATTTTTAATTGCGGTAATTAACATAATATTATGTTATCTGTATAATGAATAAATTGGAAAGTAAAAAGATTTTGGTAATTTTAAACACAATTAATAATTATAAATTCTAAATCTAGCAAACATAGCTACATTTTTTTTTTAAATGTCATTAGGGAGAAGTTTTAGATCTAGAACTCTAACAACCAATGATCAAATTTTCTTGATTACGATAATTTATATCTGGCAAAACAGTTACAACTTTTATAAATGTTATTAGGAACAATTTTTAGATCAAGAACTCCAACAACTAATATCTCGTATGTTCCTTGATTACCATTAGACATAATCTAATTCTAGTATAAACACAGAATTTTTAGACATAATACTCTAACAACAAATGATAAAAATCGCTTACTGATTACTTTTCTTCTCAATTTTGAACATATATGTATATATGTATCAGGAATACATAATTATTAGCCCTGATATAAATTTACAAATGTAGGAAAATATACCGACTCTCTTAAGATCCGAAAATTTTGATTAAATTATTTGCTCTTTATTAATGTACTAAAGAAAAATTAAAATTTTCCTGCCTTATAATTAATACATACTGTATTTGCAATTCGAGTAGTTACTGTTAGGAATAACTCTCACCACAAAACAGATTTTAAAGTTAGAAAATGATGGAATAAAACTGTATTCGCATACAAGCTACTTGATTATTCATAGTTTAAAATGGCTTGAACAGATTAATTGCCTAGAGTTATGAAACACATAAACTTATAAAGAAACCAATTGATCAGTAGGAAAGTCGACCCTAAATAAAGCATAAGCAAGGCAGAATAAGAAGAAGATGAAAAAAGAAGCAATACGAGTAGTTGCTCAGTTTCTAGTAGCTGCCTGTAAGTTACAAAACTGGGAGCATATCACAAACTTTGCATTCTTCCTTTATTCGTCCTTAATAATTAATTAATTAGTGAGGTTAGTATATACATAATCCTCAAGTGTACATTATCAATAAATGTAAAATTAATACATTCAAAATGTTCTAAATGTTCATTTAAGTTCACAAATATACATTTTCATGGCAAAATCTAACGTTTTAATAAACTTTAAGATTTAATTCCCAAAGCTTCGTATAACATATTCAAATTTTATTCTCAAATGTTCATATTTCAGTGCATCCTTCACCATAAGCTTTTCATATTTTGCAAATACATAATTAATTATTCACCTTATCAATTGTTTATTATATAAAATCTGTTCATTGTTTCAATTGGCTTTTGTAGTTCCCATTAAATCAACATTTTTAGTCTATTGATTTTCATTTGATAATTTGGTATTTTACAAAATAATGAACTTTTCTGCATTATGTACATAAATATAATTCCTGTGCATACTACATAAACATAACTTATTAAATATCATCCTGTATAGTATGAGTATAATGCCATAGTAAGAGCAGTATTAATGATTTGATCACTAAAATTCAATTGCGATGACTTATTGAAATAATGTAAAGGAATTTTTCTCTGTTGTGCACATTCTTAAGAGACTTCGTCCTTACAAATTTTCGATCCTAAAGCTATGTAAGCTGAGTCAGATTTAAAACCTTCACCGTAATGAACAATTTCGTTGAAGTATTATATACAGTAATTATGTTCATATTCCAGTACAATACGAGCAGAAATAATAGTAATGATGACATGTAAACCGATACTGGTAACCTTGGTTATTGTATTCAGTAACATGATACCATTCCAATTCTCACACACAATCAAATTATCCTTTTTCTGTAATTTAACTATCAACACCTCTTTAGACAAAGTAAATTAAAATTATGAAAAACCAATATTGTAATGTCCTGCATACCTGGGCATACCTGGTACTGTTAAGTCTCATCTTCGAAATTATAAGTGCTCGCAGCGCCAATATAAGATAAAGACTTTATATACTCCTAATATTCGTCTCAATGTGTTTATACAAAACTAGAATCTAATAAAACTTTTCATTTTAATTAAAACTCTGCTTACTTATTTTTATATAGTTCTCGTGTATGTAAACGGATTAAAAAAAAAAAAAACAAAGTTAAACCTATTTAAAATAAATAAAGTTTTTCTTTTAAGTAAATGAAAAACTTTCCGAGAAAATATATAATCATTTAATCATTTGACTTTAATACTTGCATGTGCATGTGCATATGAATTAAATTTGAAACTTTCTAACATGTGTGTACTCGAATGTCGATATATAAAGGATTGGCGAAAGGTAATGTCAAATTCATGATTAAAACGAAATTTTAGGAACTTTTGAAATATTCAAGCAAAGAATTTAACTTTGATTGAATATGATATAATAGTGAATTTTCAATTTTTAAAATGCATGCATTACTACATTAAGATATAACTTAAAACAGGAGCAAATAATGCTATTATAGTGAACTGTAATAAGGAACGGCTTTAAAGAGAAATGCAAAAGTCCGTTTTGTGGCCATTTTTTCGTATTTCAAAAAGAAAGTTTAAGCAATGCGATTTAAAACCCCACAGCTGCAAAGGATGACGGAATTGGTATTAGTTTTTCTACATTGGTATCCAGTAACGCACTAGAATTTTAACGCTGACTTACTTCCTGTTATATACCCATTAGATGTCTTTGAGTATGGTTAAAATCAATGATTCACTTTAATAAAAGTGTATAAAAATTAAAATTTTCTTATGAATAATTTGCGAATAGTTTTATAATCTATATATTTCCTTTAGAAATTAATTTCCAGAATAAGCTAAAAGTCGCATTTATCTATATTTTATTATTGTAAGTTATAACAAAATAATTGATTGAATGGTCCTCAAGGAGTCATTCATTTTATGTGGGAAACATGTTTGATTAATAAACATACATTCAATCAAACTCATATATGCTTTTGGCAAGTATAAGAGGAAAAGTTATGTAATGTTTTCCCTCTAATTTTATTAGTATTCTTTTGCTTTTCCGGATATTGTTTTTTTTTTTTTTTTTTTAACTTTAGAGCTCGATATCATTGTGAACATTTTTTGTGCAAATGTATGACTACATATACTATCGATGTACTATCTACCCTTAATATTGTGCGATTGATATATACAATAAATATGAGTAGATGTGTTTAAGATGGTAAGATGATGTATGAGAAATGTATACATAAAGTTTAGTGAAAGATGATATGATTATATTTTCCAATAGTGGAAATCTTACGTAAGAACATATTGATAATGAATTCCTAAAATGAGCTCATCTAAAAGAGATGGTTATGTCTTAATTTAGTTAGAAACTATCGAGTGACTTTTACGTTAAGTAGTAGCCATATACATAGTCAAAATGATCATAATTTTATTAATTTACGCAATAAAAGCGCACATGTTTGTAGATCGATGATTAACTGATCAGTTTCTCATATATTCTATATTTTTAAAAACGATCACATGCCAGGTATTGATATATATATGTATATATTAATACATAAGATATGCTAATAAAGATTTTATATCCCACTAAAATAAAGTGGTAGAAACACCACTTAGTATGCAACCATAAAATGCATGCTCTTTTATTTGTAAATGTTGGGACAATTTCAACGGTATTTCCTTATTCCAATCCTCGTGAAAAGTTTAAAATAAAGTCAGACATTATTAAAGTGAAATAAGGTAGTAGTTAGATTGCTCCAAATCTTTAATAGAGGGACCAGATTAGCGATTATATATGAAATCTGTTAATGATGAGAAATTGACCTGCAGAACATTAGAGAGCAAACAATATGGGGATTATGTGATCTCAGAGTAATAGTTAAGTGATCTTACAGTTATAATTATGTGACAATAACCTTGTTTATTGTGTTCATGAAGGTGATGCTGCGTCAGTTTTCATACATACTCAAGTTATTCTTGTTTTCGGCACCTTAGTTATTAAACACCTTTAATAATAACTAGCACAACTTCTAAACATCTAAAGTACGTTCTATCTATTAATTTAAATATAAGGATTAGGCTGATTATGAAAATATATGTAAATAAAACTACTACCCATTATGTTATTAAAATTGGATTGTATTTTAAAATGTAACTTCTGGTTTTTTATTCGAGGTTCTTTTTTTTTGTTTTTTTTTTTTTTTAATAAATACTGTAACTCAAACAGCTTTGACTCTATTAAAATACCAACAAACCAACCAACCAACCAACTACCAAAAAGTAAGAGGATTTATTTTTGTTACTCCTTTTTTATTTGTCGTTTTCCCGAAAAGAATATAAAAACCATTTTTATGCAATGAAAGGATTGACTTTTAATTTTTTTGCCACATATTTTCATATACATTTTCTATGATTTATTTAATTAAATTGACACACAAATATAGTTACGGGGTTATGGGGTTGTGTGCATTTCTTTTTTTTTTTCTTCAATTAACGTTTTCATAATAATATTTGAGTGCGTATATTAAATATCCTAAATACTTTTAAGTGGCTAAGACAAAGTGTATTTTTAAAAAATCGTTAAGAAGATCTTATCAGTTTGTAGCAAAGGCATACACTATGTATTCTTTTATGTAGAAAATGCATTTAAAAAGTATTGTAATTATATAGACAACATTTTATTGTCCATCAAACAATTCAAAAGTAATTTTACTTATTTGCAAACAATGTGGAATGAAAATCGAATCCATTATTTGTTAAAAAATGGCAGAAATAATGGTTATCAGATTTCAGTGATTTAATACATTTAATGCATTTATCAATAATTATATTATCCATTCCATACTGCATCCTGCACACCAGGAAGCAGATTTTATATAATAAAATACACAATTATTTGAATTAAAATATAACATACATTTTATCACAACGTTTATCTTTGCAATTCAGTAATTTTAGCAGTGATTTCAAATAAAATGATGTTGAAATTGATTATATTTTCAAATATATATATATCTTGTATGTTTACGGGGGTGGATTTATAATGAAGGTAGATATAAAACAGAAATCAATTTAGTTTTCAACATAATCTCCTTTAAGCTCGTTACATTGTTTACAATAACGATATTCCAATTTTAAATCCCTTGGAAAAATAGCATGCCTTATGCTATTTTTTCAAAATAGTCGATGTACAATAAGTAGAGGTTATAACCTGCAGATGGAATCACCAAGTTCAACCTATTGATTCACCATTTTATTTATTTTTTTTTGTTTCTGGTGTAGAGTGATGAATTCATTGACAGTGATGAATCGGTGCGATAATTATTTCGAATTACGTGCAAACAAATGTTGGAATAATGTTGAGAAGTTGTCACACGAATGCAATTTTGATCGATTGTGAGAAAGGAAAATGTACACGTTCTTATCAGATGTATTGTATGTTAAGCATCTCATGAGAACAATATTTATTATTACATTCAATCTGCAATTTTTTCAATCATTTTCTCATTAGTCAACTCTTTTGGGCAACTTTTGTGATTGTATTCAAAACAATGAAATTCACTAATCATTTTAATCAATCATTTTAATTGAGGAAACGATGCCTGAATAGAATTTATCAAGCTCTGATTTTCTTAATGTGATAGATTTGGTGTTCATTGACTGAGAAAACAAATTGAATTGCTAAATGTTGGCATACTTCTATTGGTGATAATGCAAGAGTTTTTCAATGTTTACCTTCATAATCAATCCGCCCTCATATATAAACAAGGATTATGTAAAAGTAAATACTATTAAAAATATTGCAGTTACTCACTTGCATGATATAATCCAGATATATGAATGATTACATACATACTCGAATAGATAGAACTCATATTTTAAAGTTTGGCAAACTTTTAATTAACGTAACTATTGATTCAATAAATCTAAAGTGTAAACAGATTTAATATTTATCTCTTGCATAGTGAGTACATATTTTGGTATTCAAATTAATGATTACCTCATTATAAATTATTTTAACTAAATTTTAATTAAGTAATAAACTTTTCAAGTTATCATAGAAACTTAAAATTTTTTTTTTTTCGTAATACCAGAATTAATGAGCAATGAAAATTTAATTACCGAGTATATTCCAAACTGTGGGGCAAAAGATATGTCTGCGCTAAAATATTTTCAAAATTTGATGATTTTATAATTTTAAAAATTATTCATCAATCGAATTTTATTAAATATTCACTGCTGTGTTTGATGATATCACTGAGGACAATATAAGTTTTTTTAAATCTTCAAACTCATAATGGAAAAAGTTTAAGTTACAATAAAATGCAACAATGATTTCAAATTTCAAAATATTTGTTTTTAATGTTTTATGCAACGTTCACATTGATTATGTTTTTGAATTTTAGTTAATTAAAATTTTTAAAGCAACACTGCTTTATTACTTTTAAAAATAAGTATTTATCTGATATGACTGACCGCATCAGTGTGGAATACGAATACCATCAATTCAATATAATTCAATGGAGTGAAATTCGTAGATTAAATTTGTGATCATTGCGTTTTGAAAATTAATTAATATCATAAAAAACCAGCAAGTCCAGTTCAATCATAACGATGGATTACCTCCAATCATTACTATCCGAAATTATAAAGTTTCTATAAATAATTCCTTATTTCACCATAGGAACACGATAATACATTGGAATCAATGTACAAAAACTATTGTAGAAAATATTCAAAAGTGGTAATCATTTCACCAGAAAGTGTTTATGAATTTCTAAACATAAGTACATGATGGTTATATAAAAATATTTATCACAATATTTTACATATTCAGGATCATGTGTGCACAACAAACTTTCACTTTGGCATAACTTCTTTCTTTCTATGCAACGATACATAATTTTTCATTGATATTATGATTTAATCTTATAGCGAGTATTCCGTTTTGTTGACAATTTTATAAGGGAGACGAGACCACCGCACAAAGGGTAAAGTTTTAATATTTATAAAGATTTTTTTCCTTTTTTTTTTTTTTGTAACTTCTGTTCAAAGTTAATGTAGTGAGTAAATAATGTGTAAATATCCTTGTAACATACCCACCAGTAAATCGCTTTACCGAAGAGCTTATAGAGACTCTTTGCAAGCAAAACACAGAAGATTTCTTCTTTTTTATTTTGCCATTGATAAATAGGTAATATCATTGGAAAAAATATGCTATCAACATAAATTTATACATATTTTATGCTAAAAGTTAAAAGAATTCGTCGTAAATGAATACTTAACAAGATATTTCTATATGTAAATTTAACTTTAGTTAGGGACATTATAATACAATTTAAGATATTATTTTTTATGTTTGTGTCAATAAAATTCTAAATTTATAAATCAATATTTACAAAATTTTGCAGAAAATATATCAGCAATTTGGTATAGAACTTAACTTCAAACAATGTTTATTTAGTCGAGTATTGGCAATATAATGGCAAATAATAGAATCGAAAATAGGAACAGACATCAATTCGACAGCTATGGGCATTCTATCTTGCATTGCCAAAACTTTTCAATTACACTTGCAAAATGATTAAAATGTGCGGTGAGATTAGAACACTTTTGTTATTGCTATAAGGCGAACTGGTCGTGATATTTTTAGTTGCTACGGTTTTGATTGAAAATAATAGTGTACTATTACTTTCAAACTCACTAAAAGGCTGATACCACTGTTATAATTTGGCGTGAAGTGACGGTGCTGACCAGAAATCGCTTGAGCAATGGTGGTTGTAAGTTTATACCCTATGCTTTCTTAACTTCTATGTAACATCAAATGTTCTTTCAAATGAGCATAGTTAAAATTTACTAACTGGAAAATGTATGATTATTTTGATTATCTTGTTATACATTTATACAAATATCAGTATCAGTGCATAAATCCCCGGCTAGCTAGTGTGTTGTTAACATATACGAACATCATTTTTGTTGCATCGATCACACGCTACATATAGTTGACATATAGCATGATGGAGTTGCCGGTGACACCTCGTGTTGGTATAATAATGGGTTGAATGACCTCGACGAGCACTTTATTTGTTAATGCAAGTAAAGGTATACAGAAATCTTATCCATGCCCTAAATTTTGATCTAATTATAATGTAGCTATAGAGCGGTACACTCCACTCTACCGAATTATTGACATTATTATTGTTTCACATCACATTTGAAAGTTATATAATTTTTCAGTTAACATTTGATTCTATATGTGTATTAGAAACAGAAAATTAATAACATAATATCGTCCTATGCACCTGTTGCCGTATAGGTTAAGATTATGATGATGAGATGAAATCTTATACTCATATGCATTAAAATTCAAAGCAAGTACAAGCTATTACATTTTTCTTTGTAATTAAAGTTATTGCAGTTCTTGTTAGATACTCGTATTTTAACTATTTACGATTGTATACATGCAAATATTCATAAAAATGAGTACTAAAATCTCGATAAAGAATTTAATATCTTATTAAATTATGTTAAACTTTAAAAAAAAAAATCCCTATTGAAATAATATTTTATTTGAAATTTATAAATTTATAAAACTGGGTTTCAAAATCAAAACATGATTTACAATTTACAAAAAAAAAAAAAACACAAAAACAACACTGCATTTATTTTTAAATGTTCATAAAGAGACTAATATACATACCAACAGCTACACTACCCATGTTATAAAATATTTTCCCAATGAAAATATTCAATCATTTCAATATCAATTCATAGATTAAAAAAGTAAATATTAGGGATGATAAAGAAAATCAATGTTTTCGAAATAAATAAAAAACATATACTCTTCCTAAAAGTATATGTCTACTTTTTTATACAGTTTTGTACTTAAATAAATTTAAAAATTGCTCGTTTAATTTCTGTAATTGATCGAACTTACAGTAGTATTAAATATTATAGGTTAGCAGGGTTATTAACTATAACTGTAATGAAATACCTAACCGCAATATGGGTTATGATAAATAAACATATAGGTATTTAAAATTATCTAGCAAATGCATGATTTGCCCCTATGTGTTAACCGGTGAGTACCCTCGAATTTTATATCATAACTTTTGAAAAAAGTTGAAAAATCTGCTTTATAGTCTATAATAGTTATTTGGCGATGAAACAAAAAAAAAGTATGTCGAATTACGGATGGTATTCGAAATTATAACTGGAATTTAATTAAGCACTCTTCTATTTAATGGTGAATCTGTGAAAATTGTCGAATCTAATTCTGCGACAAGCACAATATGAACGTATGCCTAAAACTACCTTGGATTGCTTTTGAAGACGCTTGTGCCGGGAGGTAAATTATAAAGCGAATTGAGAAATTGTCGATGAATTTTTCGTGGCATTTATTTACAGATGAACATGTAACTAATTTGCATAAAACGGTGATTTTTCTTCAATAAAATTGTACAGAACTGAAAATTATATATGCAGTTCATGTATACGCACTACTATATAAATTATATATATATACTCGTATACATCAGGCTGTATCAGGATAAGGATCTATATATAATATTGCTTATCTAAAGAACGTTTATTGATGTAATCATAAATTCAATTATACAAATGTTACGTTACGTGTAGTGAGAGGAGGTATTGGTTAGATTTAATCAGCACATTTGCAAAACTAATTCGTAACTCAAGATATATATA
>JANSTX010054195.1:0-11246 GCA_027564355.1 Penthetria funebris | reverse complement strand
AAAACATACTAGTATATATATTTGTCAGGTAATAAATTACCACTTGATATGGGTGTATTTGTATATTTATATTAATGTTGATAGTGAAATTTCGATTTCTAATTTAATTTGGTAAATTTGATTGTCAACTATTATTAGCACTTATTATACCTGGTCTGGAAATATTGGAAACCATATAATCAGGAATGAAAATGATTTCATATACTTTGTGTCAGAGTTAGTTGATTAACACAATTCGCATATCAATATATAAGAAATATATATGTTCTTGTAACCTAAGAAGATATTATCAAACTTAATATTTATAATATGTAGGCGATATTTGGCTATAAAATTGCTCAATTTATAGACTATGAGTGTATATTTGTGTACATAAACGTGTGTACCTAATATTACCTCCTATACGAGTATAATATAAAAATAATTATTTTTGCTAATTTCTGTATAAAAATCATTAAACTAATTGTATGTACTCGTATATATTATCACTTTCAAATTGTTTCAAATTCAAATATACAAACCAATTTAAAAATAAATTACTAATAATATTGTAAAGTAAGTATACAATTTTCTCAATTTGTTTCACCTTTCCTCACCTGTGTATAACAGCACGTTAATTATATAATATATTAATTAATTAAAATATACGCTGTATTTGTTTTTACTTAAAATTAATTTGTTCAATTATTGCTTTTCTGTGGAATGAAGTTGTAAATTCTGTATATAATATATATACATATTAGCTTTATTAGTCAAATGAAAATTTGTTACCCCTCTAAGATCTTTATTTTTATTTGAAAGCAATAAATTCAATAAGGGATTCTAATGAATTGTTCTTATACACTCCTCGTATATGGAAATATTAGCAAAATGTGTGTATACGAAGTAGTACATAGTAATTTCATGATTTAAAACAAAATACGAAACTGTATATTGTATGTTTCTGAAATGGAAATCAATTAAAATTTAAGAAACCTTTTAATTGTGATTTTGTCGATCATATTAAGTAAGCATAAATAAATTATTTACCAGATATTCATCAATAGGTATTGTTAAGGAAATGACAGATATACACTTGACCGCCTATATCAACTAGAATAACGTATATTTGATTAAGATCATGTTGAATACAATTTAAATTGATTATTGACATTATTAATTCTTTATTTTAATTGTAATTGAATATTTAGTTTTTCACATGAAACGCTTAACCAATTTAAGTGTATAATATGAATGAAAGTCATATTGGTTAATATCACTTTAATCATTTATACATTCGTCTTTTGCTATACATTAATTAGTTCTGCAAAACATGTCAAACCATAGTAAAACTATGATTCATTTCAATTTTAACGGCATTCCATTTGCCGCAACAGTCTCAATAATTTTAAGTTTCCTTATTATATTTTGTATGTAGTATAAAACTATATACAGCACAATACTAAAGATATATGGAATTGAATTTTATTTACTTATAAAATTTAATGATAATATCCAGCTATGCCATATGAAGTTACCTTAAATCTAATTAATGTACTATTATTTATGGCCAAATTCTACGAATTTAAGTGACTCCCACATAGAACTTTGTAGAGGCTATAGTGATGATCATACTCGTTAAACAACAGAATATATTTGATCTTGCGATAAAATGCAAATAAATAATAATCACAGATTTATCCTTAATAAAGCACATCATTATTTCATATAATCTGTCAAAAAAGAAAACGAAATGAAAATAAAATTTTCATGTTACAAGTTAAACTCAAGAGTTTTAAAAGCAAATGAGTTACTTATAGCCTGCTAAATACAATATCATAAAATTAATTTTGTACAAAAAATATAAGCTCGTGTATATGCAATTCAATTTAATATAATATTGTAGATACATGGCGTAATAAAGAAAACCATAAAGTAATTTTGAAATTAATAATAATCTCAATAGCATTTATACATAATAATATTATGAATGTACTTTTACAGCATTTGTTTAATATACAAGAAAGAAGAAAATAATGAAAAACTCATTTATCATTTTCAACAACTGTACAAGTGCTTGTATATGACGTTAAACAAAATTTTATTTTTTTTTTTGTACTTATATGAGATGAAAAAAAGATGATCATCGGATGAAATATTACTAAAAGTTCTTATATGTGAGTGCGATAATATCTCTGATGAGTCAATTTCCAGAAAAGCAAAGAAATCAAACAAAAATACATTATTATATGTTCTATATATATAAAAAAAAAAGACTATATAGATTTAGGAAGGAGAAGATTATTTATATAAATGTTAATGGGAAAATATAAAGCACAAATAAATAACATTATTCCATCAATCAAAAATGATGAACACATTGAGATCGTCTTCACTTTATAAATTTATATTTTAAATAAAATTATAATTTAGTCTTCTTTCACGATATAGATTTTATATCAAATTAAACAAATCAATTTAAATTTTATATTATTAGACCACAGGTCATCTATATAGTTATCCTCTGGCATTGTCATTGTCAAATTTGTTAACATTTTAAAATTTAAAACATTTTGCAGCTATAAATGTATGTAGAGACATCTGTACATTTGATAACTATTAAACTCTGCAAGTGAAAGCATAACTATGTATGTACACACATATAATATAATCATAATATCAAGAATTTGTTAGATTTAGTGACTATAATTAAGTTCCTGATTATTGGAATTGCTGTATAATTTGTTGTTTGGAAAGGTACCTCAGACCAACGAAATGAATATGGTCAAACACATAAGGT
The DNA here is from genome assembly GCA_027564355.1 of Penthetria funebris. Taxonomy (NCBI): domain Eukaryota; kingdom Metazoa; phylum Arthropoda; class Insecta; order Diptera; family Pleciidae; genus Penthetria; species Penthetria funebris. The sequence goes on along the minus strand of JANSTX010054195.1, from coordinate 8,467 downwards.
GTTCGACGGTATGGCAATATGGAAAGAGATATCTCTGGATCAGGAACGTTATCTGCATTATAACCATTATTAATATAATTAAATAGATTTATTCGTTTTTGTAATATTCATACAAAATTCAAAATCAAGTCATTAACATAATAAACTGTTTATGACAATTTTTTGAAAAATTGTTTTATTTTTCTGATGTATAATTTATTATTTGTTTTTTTTTTTTAATTCTATACTATTGGCAAAAAAATTAAACCAGTTAGATCTATCATTTGTACAGTACATTTAATTCTATACTAATTATAGCTTCTGCTTAGTTAAATTTACCAGTTGTAAAAAATGTTTGCACACTTAACAAGTGTTGACCCCGACATGATACAGTATAGCCAATACATGTACAAGCGTATAAAAATATGTATCCTCAATATCCTCAAATTAATAAGCAAAACAGGAGACAACGCATTAGCATTGAAGTGGCTGCAAAAATACTCACGCGTCGCCATTGTCCATCAAAGAGGATTACACGATACGGTGGAATGTATTACAGCCACTCCTACATGATCCCTAAATGATAGATCTAGATATAGATCTTCCATTTGTATAGAATTAAAAAGTTTTCATACAAATAATAAATTCAACTAATCATTTTAATGTAATTATTGTATTTTATCAAATAGGAAATATTGTTTTAGATTTAAGTTTAGTTTTAGTTAACTAATGTACCTTACCCATGTAACTACTAGCCACACGGTTACTTACATAAAGGTATGTGTTATAGAGAGTGTAAATAAAAAGTAAAAATCAAATATTACCGAAATAATTAATATACATCTACGATCTACGGAAGCACGTATTCAGTGCCAATGTAAACTAAATTATATTTTACTTCTAATTTACTTGGCTAGACAGTATTATTTATGTACGTGTCTAATTAGATTATGTTAAAAAAAAAAAAAATGTTATCCCACTTAGTTCAAATGAGAGTCTTTGACGAATTAATTCATATAAATCTCGAAAATATCATTATCGCTTATCACACTTCATAATTATTCTTTACTATACAAACAAATGTGCTAAATAGAAATATCCTAACTCAATGAAATTCGTCTCTTCGCCGTTTAATGTAATGTTACATTTTTTTTTTGTTTGAAAAAAAAAATAATATAGGTACAGTACATCCAATGGTAACAGTTACACCAAGTTCATTAGCCGGAACAATTTTACAATCAACTTCAAGACGTTCAACTGAATCCAGTCCTTCGCACTCTCACAGTCATAGTCATTCGCAGATGTCACGTAATTCGTCAAGGAAGAGTAATAACTCTGTTAATTGTAAATTAGATGGTAAATTTATTGACATTTACATTACATGTTTAGAAACATTGTTTTTTTTTTTCTTTTTTTTCTTTTTTTCTTTTTTGTTTTTGTGCAAACAATTGTTGCTCAGGGATTATGGAAATTTTGTATTTCACTATTTTGTGTTAATTTAGTCCTAAACATATTGGTATTACGAAAAATTGAAAGAAGAATTTATTGACGATGGGTTAAGTGATCGACAGAGTAAAACCTAGAAATATCACAGTTTGGACATATAATAAAATATTCACATTATAATCATGTACATCATATACATGCATTTGGTGCTACAATACAAACTACCAGAATTAATGTGAGATTAATTTTGCAACCTGGAAAATATGTTATTAATAATTATTCGATTCTACATTTGAATAATTCAGTAGATTTCATCATATAGTTTTCTGTGAAGTAAATATGGGTAATACAGCCACTTCATTCGACACCAACATTCTCATATTAATTTGATGAATGTCATATTCTGATAGTTTGTGTCTGTTTGTCGATTTGTTCTTATGTCTGTCTGATCGCTTGTGCCTCTTATGCAATGGTTCATCTTAAACGATATGAAACCTATGCATGTTGTTGGTTTCATACAATATATATTATCATTAATGCACAATGTATATTATAAATTTTATTGGTTATATTAATTTAATAAATATTAATTAACATTTGTTGGTTTATAAATATGATTTATGTTATACTCGTACATAAAATTATATATCAGTATATTAGCTACCATATATAGGGTATTTTTTATACTTTAAAAGATTTTCTTTTTATTGTTTAATAAAATAAATTTATTATTTCTTCCCCTAATTTTGTTTATTTATTTTGCCGACAGATATTAAACTGATACAACGAAAGTTTTCATATCTTGATCCACTAACATTGAAAGTTCCACTTAAAGATGTTGTTTGTTATCTTTCTCTATTGGAAGCTGGACGTCCAGAGGATAAACTTGAATGTAAGTTTTAATTAAAATGTATAAATTATTCAATAGGTTAAATGCACTTCAAGTTCCTTTTCGCAATTTGATTCTAAAAAAAATTATGCTCTGCTTTGTTCAGTTTCGAATTTATTTTAATATACTACTTTATTTTCATTTAATACTTTAAATATACTTTAATTTACTGCATATTGCACTCAATAGTAATGCACTATATTGTTTAGTAAATGCCATTGTGTAGTTGACGCAGCATGCTAAATAGAAAATTGGACTGAGCATGATTACAAACTTTTAAATTGTAAAATCGAATATAATATCGATTTCTTGCAGACAATGCAACTATTTCATTAATTTTGTCATTGTTTTTGTAGTTATAATTGAACAAATATGAAAATTAAAGATTTTTTTTTTTTTTTTCGATGTAAACACATAATTGTTTATGTGCAATTTTTAAAACTTTACTTTACTAGATTTTCATACATTTTATAATAAATACCCTGCACTTCTAGTTATGTTTCGTTTGTATGACACTGATGGTAATGGTGTATTGGATACAACTGAAATGGATGCAATTGTTAATCAAATGATGTCTGTAGCGGAATATTTGGGATGGGATGTATCCGAATTAAGACCGGTAAATTTTATCAAATCATACGAAATATTTTTATTTAGAATTAATTAATTTTCTTATGCCACCCAATTCGCAGATATTACAAGAAATGATGACTGAAATTGATTATGATGCTGATGGTACTGTATCATTGGATGAATGGCAAAAGGGTGGTATGACAACTATACCATTATTAGTATTACTAGGTGTTGATAATGCATTAAAAGAGGAGCCGATTCATGTGTGGCGTTTAAAACATTTTAATAAACCAGCTTATTGCAATTTATGTTTAAATATGTTGGTCGGCTTAGGTAAAAAAGGCCTATGTTGTGTATGTAAGTTAAATATAATTAAAAATCGATCTTTAATTTTTCTGATTAAATTTATAATATTTTTTTTTTTTGTAAAAATCTAGTATGTAAATATACAGTACATGAAAGATGTGTTCAACGTACAACAGCTTCTTGTATAGCAACGTATGTTAAATCAAAGAAACCAAAAGGAGGTAATCAGTTTCTTCATCATTGGGTGGACGGTAATTGTTATGGTCGTTGTTCAAAATGTAAGAAACGTGTAAAATCTTATCATGGCATTACTGGTTTAACATGTCGTTGGTGTCACATGGTGGTAAGTAAATATGAATATGTTTTTTTCTTTTTTTATGATGTTGAAATTTTTATTATATTATCGAACATTTTATTACATAATTTAATTTAACTTCCTTATATAGTTACATAATAAGTGTGTTGCATCTGTACGAACGGACTGTAATTTAGGAAAATTTGCAAAATTAATTATTCCACCAACATCAATATTTCCGACTGTATTAGATAGACAACGATCAGTTACTGTGTCAACAAAAAAAAGTTCGGTAAGTAGGAACAAACTATCGAAATATCATTTTAAAATTGTAAATGATTTGTTTGATATGAAAATGTTCTTAAAAGAGAATGTACAATGAAACTAATTGACTTAGAAATGATCGTAATGAATGGAAAATGTTTGTGATAATATTGTCAGGGAAAACGATAACATTAAAATGGTTGAAATTTGTTTCCTCTGGACAATATGTCAGTAGCAATAATTAAGCGTCATTTACGACATATAATTTACTCATTTTGGGATACACTAAGTATTCTAATAAAAAATCAATGAAATTTATTTTTATATTTTGATAATTAGGCAGTCAATCAATCTACAATGCATTTTCAAATTAGTGCTGAACCGAATACATGTCCCTTATTGGTTTTCATTAATCCAAAAAGTGGTGGTCGCCAGGGAGATAGAATACTACGGAAATTTCAGTACATGCTTAATCCAAGACAAGTGTATGATCTTTCAAAGGGTGGACCAGCTGAGGGTACATTTACATTTATTATTTAAATTTATATTCAATATATTTTTTTTGTCTCTAACAATTGGCATATTTAAATTAATTAGGATTAACAATGTTTAAGGATTTACCTAACTTTAAAGTAATTTGTTGTGGAGGTGATGGTACAGTTGGTTGGGTATTAGAAGCCATGGGTAATAAATGAAAAATACGTTTATAAAATATTGAAAAAAAAAATTTGGATTTTTTTTTTTTTTAAACAGATTCTATTCAATTACAATCTCAACCAGCAGTCGGTGTTATTCCATTGGGAACTGGTAATGATTTGGCACGTTGTTTACGTTGGGGTGGCGGTTATGAAGGTGAGAGTATACCAAAAATAATGGACAAAATAATTGGTTCAACAGTTGTAATGCTTGATCGATGGAAAATCGATGTTGTAAATGATATACCAATTGAACAAATACATAAACCAAAGGTACTTAAGGTTAATATTGATTTCCAATTTTTACAAACGGAAGAGTTTTTTCGTTACAAATTACTTTATGCTAATTATAATTTTCTTTAAACTTTTTAATTTTTCTTTCTTTTTTTTTATGTTATTGGTGTATATAGGTAACATTATCAGAAAATGTACATAAATTTGTTGAATTATCACAACGTATTGTTGTTGAAAAGTCTGTGATACAAACATATGAAGAAATTCGAAATAATACAAAAACATCGACGATAACAGTTGAAAATTATAAGAAAATGTCCTCATCGGAAACATTGGATAATTTGAATGAAATAAAATGTGAGGAAAATAGTGGTGTAATGAATAACGAGAATGTTAATAATGTGGAAAAAATAATTCAATCAAAAGAAGAGAATATATTAACAATAACTAAACCAAAAATAACAGATGTATCAACAACAGAAACAACAAATTCAATAATCACAATGACATCGCCAACATATAATGGTGAAGTAGTAGATAATAAATTAATGAAGGGAAATTTTGAGACTGTAAATAATCTTTCAAAATTAGATTTATCATCATCGATAATTGAACGACCATTAAAACCTGAATCCGAAATGGATTTTCATGTACCATATAATATAATAAATAATTATTTTTCTGTTGGAGTTGTAAGTTTATATGTTCCTTGTTTGCCTATTATGGAATGTTATTATAAATTATTATTCTTCTTTCTATTAATAAAAAGGATGCAGCTATTTGTGTAAAATTTCATTTGGAACGAGAACGTAATCCACATAAATTTAATAGTCGTATGAAAAATAAATTGTGGTATTTTGAATATGCTACATCAGAAACATTTGCTGCATCTTGTAAAAATTTACATGAACATATTGATATTAAGGTATTATTTTTGGTATTTTGCATGAACTGGTAAATATTCTTAATTATATTCATTACAATAAAAAGAAATACTGAATGTATTTAATTTATTGGTTTATGTGATGATCTTTATTCGTACATCTATATTTAATTTTTGTATAATATGTAGTATATAGCTTTTCATAATTTGATCACGAATGAAGTGACCGATTATCAACGTGGTTGCTCACCTCCACACGGTGTCACCGGTAATTCGATCACGGTATATGTCGAGGCTAAAAAGATGCTGTTAACGTCGTGTTTGCCGACGGGTTGAAAAAGCAACTCAACAACAAACTAGGTAGCTGTGGATTTATGCACCACCATATTCAAATGTATAACTGGTGATTGATCCTATATTTTCCAGTTGGCAAATTTCAATTATAGTTATTTGACTTTACATTTAATTTTACATGCATATTTGAAACGGCAAATTAACATCGTAATACCGTAATTCTAATGATTCACCAATTCAATACCTGCTTCTTGTTAACACTATATAAATATGATATTTTCGATGAATTAACACAATGATGTTTATTTTATTTTTATATATTTAATGTGTTTTAGTTAATATAAATAAGTGAAATCATATTTATGACTTTTTCATTTTGATTCACATTCAGTGTGATGGTGTTACATTAGATTTAGCAAATGGTCCACATTTACAAGGAATTGCATTATTAAATATTCCATATACACATGGTGGTTCGAATTTATGGGGAGAACATTTGTCACAGAAACGAATTAAAAGAGCTGGTATGACATTTAGAAAAGGTCGCAGCAAAACAAAAATTATTGAAAAGGAATTATCTTCAACGAGTTTTAATTCTGTTGATTTGTCGGTTGCTATTCAAGGTAATAAAAATCATAAGATGTTTTCTGTTTTTTTTCTTTAGTTTTTTGTTTTTTTTTTTTTTTTAATTGCAATCAATTCAAATAATAATTAATTGACTTTTAGATTTTGGTGATAAAAAAATTGAAGTAATTGGCTTAGAAAATTGCTTACATATGGGACAAGTTCGAACTGGACTACGAGCATCTGGTAAACGATTAGCCCAATGTACTGACATTGTGATTACAACGAGAAAAACATTTCCCATGCAAATTGATGGTGAACCATGGATGCAAGGACCATGTACGGTAAGTTTTTATAATATTTTTTTTTTCTTCTTTTTGTAATTAATTTGATTGCATACGATGATGCACTTATTCGATTTTATCTAATTATACGCATATGTTTTCAATAATCAACCGCAATTATGTATACGTTGGCAATAATATTTTTAATTATTAAATAATCATGTAAGCGCAGTTTGATCAATGTTCCACAGAATTTAATTCTACTATCTCCGGCAGTATTTTTGCTACTCTTGACGATAGACAAAATCAAAGCAAATTATATGTGGTAACGATTGTAGTGTTAATAAACATCTGTTATACAATCGTTTAGAAATATTTTCCAGTTGTTTTTGAACTAGTTATGGATTCGTTTTTTTTTTTTTTTTTTTTTATTTTTATCGATTATTTAGATAAGATATGTCAAATATGAAATTTATATTTAATAGAAAATACAATAAGAGAAATCAGTAATATTAAAATGTCAGTCAAAAGATAATGTTAATAATAGAAATTTCTTTTTATTGTTTAATTTTGTCGCCCTGATCTTCCAAAATAGATGTATTTAGCATTGCTGGTATTGATTTCGAATAATTTTATTATACATACTTCATCGTTCATCAACATCATTATCATCTTAATCTGAACGTCAGTGTGTGGCACATTGGGTGCCATGATAACATTAATTTGCAGTGCAGTTGTAACAACAAAAATGTCAATCGAAAAACTAAATAAATACACTAAATCCAAATTTACATAATTTGTTGGTGATATTTTGTTACATCAAAATCATACGCCATAATTGGCATACTCTATGGTCATTTTTGCAACAAACTTGATCCAAAGTAAGCAAGTTTGGCTTATCACATTTTTAGAATAGGTAGATTGGTACCATATGACCTTCAAAATTTCAATACTAATGTTCTCAAATTTCCTTCATTATCATAATTCATCACCACAATTTATGGTAATGTAAACGGTAAAAGAGAATTAATTCCTAAAATATAACTTTAATGTAAAAAATATATATATAGTTATAAGTAGGGCAACCAAAAATATTCCCTAAAAAATTTATACGCCTAAAATATGCTTTAAAAAAGACGTATTTTGCATTTAAAATATGCTCAATAAAACTGGAAATAAGAGTAATCCTGCTTCCAAAATACTATTATATAATAGTATTATCGATGCGTATTTAAATGCCATGGTTTCGGCGATGGTATATACAGTCTCATTTTGCACACGTACACCAGTTAATCTTGATATATCTTGAAATATCTTTCAGTGATGCAAAATTCTTCTCAATACTATCAGACATTTTCTTTTTAATAGTTGCTCCTACCCGGCCATTAATGGTGTTGATTTCTTCCCATGCATCGTTTATAATTTTAATTTGCATAGCAACCGTCATTCCACTTGTCTCTAATTTTGCTATTGATGCTTCTAAAAATCAATAACTTGACGCAATAAATGTTAAGTCGCCTTTTTTCGTAGATTTACTTAAAATATCATTTGCAATTTGTATCGCGGCTGCCTCATCTATGTCTAATGCATCAAATATTCGCACAATTTTCTCGTAGTTACAGGCGTAATATTTAACAGCTGCAATCCAAGTTCCCCATCGCATAGTTATTGGTTGTGGAGGTAATGCTAATGCTGGTTCTAGATCTTTAAAAATCTGCACTCTAGATGGCGCCTTTAAGAATACTTTTTTTATATTCGCTA
>JANSTX010054194.1:0-11246 GCA_027564355.1 Penthetria funebris | reverse complement strand
TCTCTTGTATTATATTCCTGTAATTTTGGGCTATTTTGCAATTCTATTTAATAAATACTCATATATTATGTTGTGATCCATTAAACAATTCCCAGGGCCTACAATAATTAGCGATGTCAATTATATTTCTCTCGTTTATATTAAAATTATTCTGGTGGAGTGGGCTACCCTTTTAAATGTTGCTCATAATAACCGAGGAAGAGGATATTAATGCAGGAATTTCTGAACATTTGACTTAAATGCGTGGAGGGCTCGAAATTTAAGCATACGACCAAATGTGAATTTGATAGATTTCGAGTGCGACTTTCTTTGGATTTCTAATTCTATATGGTAATATTGCATTAGAATTTGATGCAGGATCGTGATGGTACTGTTTATATTTTGTTTATATACTCGTATTCACCCTGTAACCAACTTATATAGTAATTTCAGTATATATTAATATTATGTCCACAAAGTAACAATAATCCATGTTTATGACTAGAAATCATTTTGCCATTTTCTGTACTATTTGGTATATACTCTGAATATATGAAGGTATTATAACTAAAAGTATTTTACCATCACTGTACGTACGTACTACCATTAAATGATTATTATTTCGTTACGCCATCCATTTCGCTGTATATATTCAATTATAATTTCCAAGCACGTTCTGGTTTTCTTCTGGCATACACTGTGTGTAACCATTCTTCCTTGGGTGTTTATATATATATATGATTTCTTCCAGTATAAATAAAATTAATATATGATGGGCAAAGTTAATATAGTTAATAATAACCCCGAGAATCTTAAAATAAATTAATTTGTTTATGTGAAGTGAATATTGCCATTAACTTGTATCGTCTATAGTCTATAGAGAGCAATTTTTTTTTGTACAGACAGTCTAAATTGGTTTGTGAGGCGCTGGCAAGGTATTAACTTATATGTTTTTGTAATTCCTATAAAATTTAATTGAACGATAAATAATGACCACCACATTTGGCTATTCCCTATTCTTAATTGAATCAAACAATTATTATTATTATTATTATTATATTCTTATTTCTCTCTTATTTTTATAATATATAAAATCTATATTTATTTAGAGGGTTCATTTTTATTTTACAATTTTCGAAATACTTTAGTTATTAGAAGAATAAAATATACAAAGTAAGTCATAAAATATAACTAATAAATTCCAAATGGATTATCTGAAATTTTTATTTTGTATCCTTTGTACGATATTTAATTAAATTATACGGTCCCTTGACTTATTTTATGGTGGTGCCTCCACTCCATCCTGATAACTATTGATAGGATACATCATCAAACTTTGGTATTTATGCTCGTACATGAACCCATCAATGTTTTGATGTTAATTAAAATAAATGTCATATTTATTTTGTATTATAGAAGCTGAAAATGTACATATTTTATTGTCGAAACCCTATGCCAACATTAATATATGTTACATGTTATTTACACAAATAGAGTACCTTTTAGTTTTTTTTTTTTTTTGGGATTATGCCAAATGCATTCTAATTAAATAATTTTGTTTATTTGAAAATTTTACTGGCTGCACAATGTATTACTAGTATATACATTCGTTTATTGGAATGATATATTGAATGTTGCCAATATTTGGGGAAAAATTATGTAATTTTTGGGAATATATAAAATACTAGTATGGTATGAGCAAGGATATGAGTTGTAATAATAAAGGAACCAACCAGTAAAATGAACAAATGTAGAGAAAATTTGAAAATATTTCATATAAAATTCTGATGAAATTTATATTGTGTACATATTTTCTTTTTATTCCCTATGTTTGTTTTTTTTTTTTGTTTTTCATAAGGGTTGTTATTATAAATTATTATAAATAAAAATGTGTATTTAGTTAGGAAAATTCCTTCAAAATTCCTAAAGTACACTTGAAATTGTAATAATACTCAGATAGATTTAATGAAACATCGTTCTACAAAACAAATATATTTTGAAAAACAAATTTAAAGAGATATTGTCAATAGTTACTATTATCATTCAGTCAAACATTCAGTCTATGCGGGTAGCAGATTAATGAATAACCACCATTGTGAACAATTTTTAGCCAGCACCCTCACTTCACTCAACATTTCATCACCGGTAGATAACAGCTTCTTGTATAACCGTTTTCCACCACGTTTTTTTTTTTTAATTGATCAGGTTGTCTTCTATTACCCTAAGAATTTCAGTCACTTCAAAATATTTCAATTTTTCCACCTCGTCAATTATTGTATTCATCACATAGTTTGAATTGAACATTCTGATCTAAAGTACTATCTGTTTAGTTTGTTTATCAGATGTTAAGTCCTTGGTTAAGTTTTACTCATATTCTTAAAATTTGCAGCATTTTGTATGGTAGGTTTTTAAGAAATGTACGCATTGCACTTTTACTAACCTTTTTGTGCACTTTACCATGCACTCGAATACTATATATATATGTATATATATATGTACACTATACGGGATATAGTTTTAAGCACAAATTTTTGCAAATACACCACATAAGTAACCTAAAAGTTGTACGCCAAAAAATTTGGTAAACACTATGTTTTTACAGTACATATTTTGTAAAAAAAAAATTAGAAGACAATGGCAAAAATTACGAAACCCAATTTTAAAAATGGAGCTAAACTTAATGGCTCAACAGATCAGAAGTATAACTAAAGAATTGAAAGAAAATTTAACTAATAAATTCTTAAAAGACCTGGCGACTGAAAAAAGTACCAACTATTTCATCTGGAAAACAACCAAAAAATTTACTAAAAAAATCATTCCTCCGATCTTATTGAATAACAATGAATGGACTAAAGATGACCAACAAAAAACTGATGCTTTCGCTGAACACCTTGAAGACAGCCCAGATCCAACTGAAATAGAATACATCAACTTGTACAGCAAACCAATTAAAAAGGTCATGTTGAAGGAGCTGAAAAAATAAATTAAATATAACCTAAATGTTAAGAAATCGCCGGGATACGATCTTATTACTGGACAAGTCATAAAAAACTTGCCCATTGGGGTGTCTACAAATGCTTCTACGACTATTCAACTCAGCTATCAGAATGACACACTTCCCAGATTCTTGGAAGGTGGCAGAAATGATGATGATAGCCAAACCAGGAAAACCACCAACGGAGATAAAGTCATATACATCCATCATCTCTCTTCTATACCGATCGTATTAAAATTATTTGAAAAATTGCTGCTTAAAAGGATGAAACCACTCATTGAAGATAAAAAACTACTCCTAAGTCATCAATTTGGCTTTAGGGAAAAGCACTCTACAATAGAGCAAGTTCATCTGCTAATTCACAGCATTGAAAGGGCACTTGAAGGTGAAGAAATATATTCGGCGATATTTCTGGATGTCGCTGAAGCCTTCGATAAAGTATGGCACGTAGGACTGATATACAAATTAAATAAAATACTACTATTGCAATCCTGTCAAATCGATTATTTCGAGTAGTAAGACACGAAGGTTTATTTTCAGACATCAAAGAAATTCGAGCCGATGCTCCGCAAGGCAGTGTCCTGGGGCCGGTTTCATATCTACTATACACTGCTGACCTACCCACAAACGACTAATCTAATTAATGGTACGTTTGCAGATGATACGGCATGTCTAGTTTTTGGTAAAACGGCAGTAATATCAACGGCTTAACTACAGCGATCCTGTGAACAATTTGAAAGTTGAACAAATAGTTGGCGTCTAAAGCTAAACGAAACCAAGGCGTTCCACATCAACCGCACCAATAAAACACTTCAAAATCATCCAAAATTAATAATGCATATGGTAAAGACATTCCATATCATAATAAAGCAAAATACCTGGACATGACACTAGGCAAGTCAAATGGAAAGAGCACATCAAGATTTAGCTTAAAGAGCTAAGAGTACGCTACAGACAGCTATACTGGCTGATGGGACGAAACTCATCTGTAACTATCTACAACAAATTGATAATGTATAACCAGATATTAAAGCCCATATGGGTGTATTGCATTCAACTTTGGGGATTGTGTTGGACAATATCACATCAAAACAATACAAACATTTCAAAATAAAGTACTACGTTACACAGTGAATGCTCCTTGGATCTTCATCGTGATCTTGGTATTCCTGTGGTATACGATGTAATTGGTTAAATAGCTTCGAAACATTAGACGAAACTGGTCGAACACACCAACGAAAAAGCAACTCGTGTCTACTGAATACAAACTATCTAACTAGACGACTGAAGAGAAAAAAACCTTCGGATCTTTTATCGACATGAGTATCATCATAAGATCAATGCAATGTTAATTATCGTCAAAAACCAGTGAAAATTACATGAAAATTACTGAATTTCAAGTAATATGTAAAATTCTCATTAATATATACACTGTACGTCTTGCACTTTTGCATACCATTTTGTCCACTTGACCATATTATGTCCGTAGATTGTATTGATACGTCATAGTATACTGTTGTTAATTACACTTTTAATGGGTCTACTGATTATTAGATTTTATGTATTTTCACCAATCTATAACCTCTTCTTCATAGGTAATGAAACCATCAAGAATGATTCCGTCAACTTGTCTCAATACACTACCGAACCATAGTACTGTCAATCGCTTTTATATACTAAAAGATATGTCAAATCACTTGTGATTTGTTGCCTTACTTACTGTCTCATCTAGAATTTTAGCAACGTTTATGCATTGAGTAGTTTTTAGGTTTGTATTTTAATGTCTGCACTATAAGTTATACCTTCATCTCACCCAATTGTCAAATGAATTTTTTTATATTTTACTAGTATTTATGTGATCTATTTTGTTTTTGGTACACACTTCCAGGCACATCCATTTTGTATATTCATTAATGCAAAAATATAAAATATCATCACTAATCATCAGATGTTGATTGCTGCAGAATACAAAAAAAAAAAAAACAAAATAGTTTTATTAGGAGATATAATCCATTTTCCGTTTTCCAATAATATCGAGTTTGTACCTCAGTTTTGTCATTTTCTTATGTGATAATCAACATGCAAAAAAAAAAAATGCTTTCAAAACAAATAATCTCAGCAATATAAGTGCCGCGTTTGCTCAAAATCGATAACAGTAAGATTGGTTCGATGTTTGCATACAATCCGTCAAAAACGCTTTCTTGTGGCCACTTGCTTGAATCTACTTCCACGTATAGTTCAAAAGAATGTCTCCGCTAATGTGATAAAAAATGAATTCTTCACTACTCACCCGAAATAAGGGAGAACTGTCGAAGTAGTGAGTATAGAACCTAGATGTAATCACCCCAAATAATTCAAAGAAAATTTCATCAATTGGAAAGATCATGACATCTGTTTTCTGTAATACACATGGTGTAATATTCATCGATTCCTATCAAAAAGATAAAACAATAACCGGTGGTCAATGTTTATCAATAGTAGATCATTTGAAAGAAGAAATATATAAAAAACGATTGCATTTTACAACGCTGCACATCGGCATTTGACTTGACCAAATTACACAAATTACGTTGTGAAGTGCTTTCTCATTCAACATATTCTGAACATGAAAATGTATCTGTCTGGGATGGGATTTGCATCAAATCCGGATGTCATTGATTCGACATCATTTTTTGCCGTCCCTTAAGAATCCTTGTTATTTCGAAGAGATTTAAAAAACGTAATATAGTATAATATAATATAATTTAATAGTATATAATTAGATATTTAGTAAATGAAACTTAGTGTTTGTCTTTGCTGAAAATCGATTAGTTCCGCTTAACTCGTTGTATTGATTTTTAAAATTTTTAATAAAATATCCTAAATAACATCATGAGTATAGTGAATATGATGAAGCCTCCTTACTCCAACTACAATTGTTTTTAGAATTATTCTGTCCTCGGATCGTAAATCCTTAGTCACATCGATGCAATGGAATCTTCAATTTACTAATCATGAGTCTTATACTTAAAATTACTTACCATTGCTAAGTCTTATTGTTATATATATTTTTTGTTGTTATTCATCAATTATGTGTAACAGTAAAAATGCATGTAGAAAAACATAATTGCATAGAGAAATTTCTTGAATGATCGATTTTATATTAGAAAATTGATTTTAATTACATACTTTCATGAATAATATAATCGATTTAATTGCCACAATGTTGCTCCTAATAATTCTGTGGAATATCAAGCGTGTGATCGCTCATAATTATGATGTAGACTTTGACATAGTTTTGATTTGATAAATTGAAAAAAATAATGATTGATGTTTTCAATTTTTCAATTTTTTATTTATTTAAAATATGAAATTAACATTAAAATTAATTTTTATGATAGATAATTGAAATAGCTTAATAATTTGTAATGGAGTGTAATTTTGTACATATTTTTTTTAAAAAAAAAAAACAAGTTATTATGATATTATAATTGAGTGTAATAATAGTGTAATTGATTGAATTTTAAAAAATGTTTAAAATTTTTTTTATAAACTTTTATTTACGGAATTAAGACCTACTTACAAGTAGGTTAAAATTCCGTAAATTTTGGAAAATCAATTATTGATTTTATTGTTCACTATTTAACGCTTATGTGTGTTTCTAAATTATTTAATTAAAAATTTAATGTTGAATTAAAAGTATTATGATTTTATCATCAACAAAAGTATGTGTTTTTAAAATAAGCTACACTCTCTGTGTTTAACTGTTGGTATTTGTTAAAACGCAAATGAGATTTTGAAAAAAAAAATTTTAAATGCATTAATCGTAAAGTAGTACGAGGTCCGTTACTCGATGTGTTACCAACTTCATGCAGCTGTAGCTGCTAAACAGCTGATCACAGTGCT
Source organism: Penthetria funebris (assembly GCA_027564355.1). Lineage (NCBI taxonomy): Eukaryota > Metazoa > Arthropoda > Insecta > Diptera > Pleciidae > Penthetria > Penthetria funebris. The sequence continues at coordinate 4,387 of JANSTX010054194.1, read as the reverse complement.
TTAAAAACTTAAACAAACATTATTTTTATAATATTATTTACAATTTTATGAACGAGTATTGATGTACGTTGTAACATGAATTTGTAAAATTCATGCTAGTGGCAAATACTAAAAAGTGTGCCAATTGTAATCGTGAAGCATTAGCCGAATGTTCATTGGGTCGTCGTACACCTTATTGTTCAACATTTTGTCAACGAAAGGATTGGAATGCCCATCAAGTTGAATGTACACTCGATCCTAGTGAAACAACACAACAAATAATGTTGTTAGTCGATGACCAACCGTAATTTAATAATTTTTTACTAAAAAATTGCAGCAATTTAAATATCAATCATTTCCATATTCATTTTAATCTGCACTTCACACAGCACCATAAAACGATCAACTGTCATTGTCACATCATTTATATTTCACTCCACATCTTGCAATTTCACTTTACTCTACAGCTTATCACTGATATCCAGTTTCTTTAATGACAGTTCGCTTTCATGTAATTTTTGGTTGACCAGGTCTCTTATTTATCATTAGATTTCAGTTAAGTGCAATCTCCTCTAATATTATATTATCCACTTTAAGACCGCATGTCATAGACAAACCGATCTAAATTGTTTTCGTTTTTGAAGCATTTATGTGTAGACCTTTATGTAAAGTATACTTCCGTTTTAACCGTATACTGTCGTTTCGTAGCCACTATTCTATGTGTTTTTTTTTAGTCACGTAAAATCCAAATTCAAATGAAATAGGAAGAAGTATGACGTTAAAATACATATCTGCTTAACAGCTGAAGCTTTGCAAGATGGAATATTCTACGCTAATAGCCACAACAAAGACTGCGAACAATTTCATGAACAACGAGTGTTCGTTTTTAATACTGAACTGTCTTATATAACTATTGTATCAATATTATTTTATTAATTGTGTTCTGCAAGATGATGCCATGCCAGTTCTCATACGTACTCAAGTCTTGCTATCCATTTGGTCACATATCAATAATAAGTTGTAATTGAGATGAAATGGTATTAGACCAAATTTTAATATTTCTGGCGAAATATTATTATTTGTTGTAATATGAAGTTAAATTTGCTTGGAAATGAAGCTGAAACTTTGAAATATTTGTGTTTCTCTCTCAGTTTGTCTGTGAGCAATCTTCGTTAAATTACTCTGTCCAATTATTCAATTGTGTTCAAATAGTCATTGGATTGAATTCAACGCTCTGTTCTGTAGCGTTTTTATATTTAACGATAGGTTTTGATTTGCAAATCCAATCTTTTTGCAATCTGCAAATTTATGTCTTATTTCAGCGTTTCGCAGTATTATACTTGGCATTTATTGATGCTTGGTCCATAGGTGCGTTTGAATTTTGCTATAATCATACTATCAGATATTGTATTCCATTCGATGAGACTTGATATTGATTTGTTGCTTGGAACGAAACTAACTTCACTACTACGACCTATATGACTCCATTTGTTGACGTTTCACCTGAAATTTAAAATATATTTTCTGTGCAATACGATGAAATTAATATTAGTTTTTAAATTGGCGTCAAAAATCACACCCTATCGCGTTTACCAATGTGGATGACTTAAATTTTGTAAAAAAAGTAGTCTGCCTGTGAATGTAATATTATGCCAATAATAATCGATCCTCGTAACGTCATACTTTTGTTAGTGACGTATATTACAAAGAAGTTGTGATCAGATAATGATCAGAGGTGTCATTTATCGCGGTGTGAGAGCTAAACGTATTACTTTACAAAAAATCATAAAGAAATTACTATGAAAACTTTATTAAAACAGCCTATTATGTCATTTTTAATAATATCAAATTTTCTTTGTCAACTTTTTGAAATTTCTTTAAATACTTTTTTAATTTAAATATCAAAAATGCTTTCAATGGAATTACATAAATCATAAGGAAATTAATTTCAAACCATACAAAATGTGTAAGCCCAAATATTTATCCAAGGAATTTCTGCATTGTCATATTTCCATTGACAATCTTGTAATTTAATTAAATTTTGTAATAAATTTTCGCATAGAATTTTCCGCAAAACTACATAAAATCACATAGCAACGTTTGTATAATTTTAAATAAATTCAAAAATTGCAGAGACTTTTAAATATTTCGACATTCATTTTTTTTGTGCTAATTTTAACATTGCTTCCCTTTTATCTCCTTTTTTTTCAGGTTCATTTGTATTTTTCCCAAATATCAGAGGATAAAGTACCATATGTAAACAGTGCCGGAGAAAGATATCGTGTTAGACAACTGTTACAACAACTTCCACCCCATGATAATGAGGTAAATACATAATACAAATATATAAAGTGAATAAATTTGCATGGAAATTTATGTTTTATGACAAAATTTTTCTTTTTTTTCTTCATTTATTTTGGGTTGCTTCGAAGAAGATAAATGTTATAAGTGAGATTTGAGTACTTGTTTTTTTTTTTTATTTAAATTTTTGGTAGGGAAATTTTAATGTAAACTACCAAAGTTTTAAATATTCATTTATATTTTCACTGTGTAATTGTTTATTTTGTTGTGAAGGTGCAAAGGGTGTTTTAATATTTCTTTTTTTTTTTATTACCATTTAACCTTGATTGTGATAGGCATCAAAAGAAGAAAACACTTTGTTAATTTGACGTATTCATAATGTAAAAGTTTTGTAGTTCAAAATTTTTAAGAGAAATATATTTTTCTAGCAAATACACGTCATTTTAAATTCTTTATGTTTATCGAAAATGAGATTTTTGGTGTTCAAACAATTACCAAATGTTCACAGAAATACGTGAGCCACCTTCGTTTCTATGTGGTCTAATTACGTCAAGAATTTATAAACGATAGTGACAAGGAACAGGTCTCCCTTGCCATATTTAAAAAAATAAGGATCATATTCAGAATTGCTCAAATCACAGAGCAATTAAATTTAGTTTGCATATCTTAAAAATTTCGAAAATAATTTAAGATAATAGACACCGAGATTTAATTAATATTTTATACATTTTATATCTGTTGTGAAATAGATCAAGAACTGAGGCTATTCAAGTATATCGTATAATTCCATTAAAAGTACAGAGAAAGTAAGAAAGACTTCCACGTGAGAAGGCACTTGACAGATTACCTATAGATATCTGCTATAAGTGGCATCTCAAACTGTTTTAGAACACTGCTTTCAAAGATGTCAGTCACATGTATATATTTCAAATATTAACAATACAAATGATTCATATGCTAAACAATAATATTGGCTGGACATCATCTTTCCCTTGCTGTAAAATATAAGTTTTTCAGTTATCCAAACAAGGGATAAAATTCGGGTATTGAACATTAGATAAAGACCACTTTAATCAATTGAAGATCGGAGTTCTAATTTCTTGTGGTAGAAAATTGCTGCTAAAAATAATGGGGAAGGTTTATCAAATTATTGGTTGACCTGTAAAAATATACGTTTATGAACGTGGAAATGATATGAATGGACTTCTAAAATTACAAGCAACCTAGATCGAACTACTAATATGTACTCATATGTATCTTTTTATTACGTGATGTGTGTGAAGAGAATTAATTAACGATAGCAATGTGATGGGTTACAAAAATCTGTATGAAGACAAACAAAAAAAAAATTAGTAAAAATATGGTCAACTGTAAAATGAGATTGGTAAACATGTAAGGCAACATAAATGGACAGTTTTTAAGAACATTAAAGTTTCGCCACAATGTATCGAAAATTTAAACAACATAAACGACTGATGCTTTAGGACACAATGACAAATTCAATCTGAGAATGATGATGCTGATCTCAAATAAGTAAAATGAAAATAGATTAAGCACTTTAACAAGCTGATAAGAACCATATCCATACATTAAGAAAATTGTTGCTGACCAATCGATTGAACAGTAAACACTATTAAATATGTCGATTTGGATGTCAAAGAAAAGTGTAAAACGTCAGAAAGAACTGTTATTAAAAAGCCTAGTGCAAATACTATTGAATAGAATAAAATGAAGGTTATGTGCAGAGATCATGTTCAATGGCAGAGTTATTCGTTGAAGTGTTGTCAATCGAGAGATTTCAGTGTCTTAATTTAAGTTAGTGTATATATCTGGGGCACAATAGATCAATTCACCTATTACACAATGTTCTCACGTCCCTATTATTATAATAATTATATCTTCTACTTCTTCTTCTTCTTCTTTTTGTTCCTTGCCTATTTCCTTATTAAGGGTCGACCCTCCTACTTCTCAATCTATTTCTCCACAAGTTTCTGTTTTGTGTATCGTCAGTTTCTGCATTCAATCTGTTCAAGTCATTTTGAACAACTGATAACCAAGCAGCTTGTGGGCGACCGCGTTTCCTTACATCTTTTCCAATATTCAAAGC
>JANSTX010054192.1:0-11247 GCA_027564355.1 Penthetria funebris | reverse complement strand
TATCCGCAACCTGTGGACGCGTCCAGTTGCAATCAACTTTGCAAATGGTCTGCTGTCAGTGCAGACCATTTTCTGAAATGATCCAATTGATTGTGCTGAAATGTTTTTAATGATTAATATTAATACGAAAATATATCCAGTTTCTTAATATTGACTTCCACAGAACAAACTATGCTAACGTATCAGACATATTTTCTTAACAATATTTATTAACTATTTTAAATTTGACGAACTTATTTATGCGTTTCGCCAAAAAATTATAATTGTTTAGTATTTTGTAATGACCATGGATATATATTTATTTATTTTTATTCTTTTCTGTTAATTATATTATATTTGAAAATTTGAAGGAGATAACCAATGAACTACAGTCCATTGATTATGTAATATAAAAAAAAGTAAATAAAATTATTAACATTTCTTTGCTCTATGCACTTATTACGCCCACTAACGTAATTTACATTTATTGACCTGGTGTCCTCTTATTTCACATCAGTCAGAAAAAATTAGAATTGAAACGAGAAACTCATATTTACATACTTTTGAAGTTCAATAACCTCTACGTTATTATAAATTCTATATTTTATACAGAGCGTCCATGTTACCCTTAATAACTGCAGGATTTAGCGTCTTGACACAATTTAGCAATCACCTTATTTACTGCTTTTACAATACATATTTGCTAATCAAATCATTCTCATTTCATATGACTGGAATATGTTTCTTGCAATTATTACCATTGGGATCGTAATCCGCTAAGACAGATTTTATATTAAACTTCTATGTGTAAGTTCTCATATTCTCCAAAATACATAAGTAAACGTTGCCATTCGATTTCTAGATTATCTGGTTGCTTTGTTTGAGTTACTATAATGTGTGTAAAAAGTGGACTGTTTAATCTTTCTCCCTTTAGATTTTATTTAGTAAAGTTTGGTTTGATATATGAATATAGAATATGCCAGTTCTTCAATTTGTTTATGAACAAGGTAATTTATCACTATTAGATAAAGTTCCTCATATTATTTAATAGCATGTTATTGAATTTCATCTATTCCACTATTATGATACACAAATGCGAAAGAAAAAATTATGACCATTGTAGGAGATGTGCAAGGTCATAATTTTCTATATATAATCCTTAATACCTAATCACATCACCTACCTTTTTTTAATTAAAATTTAATATTTATCCTTTATTTAGTTGGCAAACACTTTCACATGTCGATTACTACAATTTTGCCATAAACCTATCAGTCCTAACGGCGACTAGTGTTGCATTATTGAACATAATAATACAGCTAAAAATTAAATTTAAATATTTTAAGTTAATGTAATTTTTAATTGCGAATTGCATTATATTTCTTATTGCTTACAGCGCCATTTATTTGTATAGCTATGAATAGCATAATTTGTCGTCATTCTGTCAAATTATTGCAATCAAATTTCGACGGGGGTTATTAAAATATTACGTTTATTATTCCATTTACAGATAAATATTTCACAATATTATATTATTATTTATTATTTGTGATAAAATAATTATAGAGTCTGGAAAAATATATATTTATTTAGTAATTTATTAAGTGTAACAAAATGGTGGTTCGCCAATATGATGAAGAATTAAAATACATTGAAAAGATCAATGATTGGAGTTATAGGATAAAAAAAGGATTTCAACCCAATATGAGAGTTGAAGGTGTATTTTATGTTAACAATCATCTGCAAAAACTTATGTTCGATGAATTGCGTAATTCTTGCAGACCGGGAATGGTTGGTGGTTTTTTACCTGGTGTTAAACAAATTGCTAATGTTGCCGCATTGCCCGGCATTGTTGGAAGGTACAATAAATAATTGCATCATTTCATAAAGCAAAGAAAAACAACAACATCAAATAATATTTAATTAATTCCAATTAAAAGATCTGTAGGTTTACCTGATATTCATTCTGGATATGGTTTTGCAATTGGTAATATGGCTGCATTTGATATTGATGATCCAACATCAATTGTATCACCGGGTGGTGTTGGTTTCGATATTAATTGTGGTGTTCGTTTGTTACGAACAAATCTCTTTGAAAAAGATGTACAACCAGTTAAGGAACATTTAGCACAAGGATTATTTGATCACATTCCAGTTGGTGTTGGTTCTAAGGGAATCATTCCAATGAATGCCAGAGATTTGGAGGAAGCACTGGAAATGGGTATGGATTGGTCATTACGTGAAGGTTATGTATGGGCTGAAGATAAAGAACATTGTGAAGAATATGGTCGTATGTTGAATGCGGATCCATCAAAAGTTAGTATGCGAGCGAAAAAAAGAGGTTTACCACAATTGGGTACACTGGGTGCTGGTAATCATTATGCAGAAATTCAAGTTGTCGATGAAATTTATGATAAATGGGCCGCAAGTAAAATGGGCATTGAAGAATGTGGTCAAGTGTGTGTTATGATTCATTCGGGTAGTCGTGGTTTTGGACATCAAGTTGCCACCGATGCATTAGTGCAAATGGAAAAGGCAATGAAACGTGATAAGATTGAAACAAATGATAGACAATTGGCATGTGCAAGAATAAATTCACAAGAAGGACAAGATTATTTGAAGTCGATGGCGGCGGCCGCAAATTTTGCATGGGTTAATCGAAGTTCAATGACATTTTTAACAAGACAAGTAATGGATGAGTTTTTTTCCTTTTCTATGGCATTTTATTTATTATTTTTTCTATTCCTATTTACCAGGCATTTGCAAAACAATTTCAAACAACACCTGATGATCTTGATATGCATGTCATTTATGATGTTTCACATAATATTGCAAAAGTTGAAGAACATATGGTTGATGGAAAACAAAAACGATTATTGGTTCATCGAAAGGTAATTTTAATGTGTAATTGTTTTTTATTTTTCTAAATTATTATTTTTGTTTTTCGTCATGATCATTATTAGGGTTCAACAAGAGCTTTTCCACCTCATCATCCCTTAATTCCTGTTGATTATCAATTAACGGGTCAACCTGTTTTAGTTGGTGGAACTATGGGTACATGTAGTTATGTATTAACTGGAACAGAACAAGGAATGACTGAAACATTTGGTTCTACGTGTCATGGTGCTGTGAGTGTTTTCAATTAGACTTTAAAAAGAAAGAAACTAATATTTTATATTCAAATTTTTGTTTATCTTATGTTAGGGACGAGCTTTATCTCGTGCTAAATCTCGTCGTAATTTAGACTATATAAATGTTTTAGAAAATATGGAAACACTTGGCATAGCAATACGTGTAGCATCACCAAAACTAGTTATGGAAGAAGCCCCTGAATCATATAAAAATGTAACGGATGTTGTTGATACGTGTCATGCAGCTGGTATCAGTAAGAAATGTATGAAATTAAGACCAATTGCAGTTATAAAGGGATAATAGAATTAATTATAATTTTTCTGTTTTTTTTTTTATTGTCTTTTATACACAAAAAATATATATTTAATATGTCGTATAAATGAGTATTTTGATCTTTTCATAGTTTTTCATTCCTATCAATAGTTCGTATAGTTTTACAATGCACTTTTAATGATTATAATGTAATTAAAATAATGTATATAATACAAAGTTGCACCTACGATCTTTGAAGATTCATAAACTGTCCAAATAAGGAATCTATTACTTTTTATATCGAAAGTATGTAAAAATTGGATCATAACCAAAATTTACAGTGTACATTAATAGTACTGTCAAAAATCATTGCTTCGCCTTTCAAACATCTTTTCCTCGTATTGCAGAAAATAAAAAAAAAAAACAAAAATTTGGAAGAAACTTTCATTTACGTCAAACAAGCGCATATATAAACAATTTTATTACAATATAAAATAATTAATAAATGTTTATTTTGTTCTTATTTTATTCTTAATTAATCTAAAGTGCACATAACGTTTTATGATGGTGAACAATGTTATTTGCATAACAACAAACAATGATTTGTTATAATTTTTTTTTTTTTTTTAAATGTTATATTTGCGTATCTTTTTACGGCTAGTTTTATTGATAAATGGCGATTGAATAAAAGCGTCAAAATTTATTATTCCACAATAAATTATTCAATATAACTGTATTTAATAATAGTATTATAAAATGTACTTAGTAGAAGATACTATACAGCTATTAATTTAATGGAAAATTAATACCATGCCATCATGTGCATCTTTATACCAGTTTTTCAGTATTTATCTATTAATAATAATAATAACTAATTTGATATTAGATGCAATCATCTGAACCTGATAATCCATTTAAGATTTATACGAAAAAAAAAAAAGAATTAGATGATTATTTAAAGATTAATAAATAATATCACATCTAAATATGGATCATTTTGATAGCGTTCCTGAAGTTCTAAATATAGACGAGAAATTGACAAATAACATAAATGCATCATTGGAAACTTCTCCAGTCAATAAAATGTTAAATGTAAAACGACATAAAAATGGTTTGTAATTGTTTAAATTGTGCATTAAATGCATTTTCATTTAAGCTAATAAGTTATGAGTGCTTAAATCGTATTTGAAATTTAATATCTAAGCAGAGGATATGCCCTTTTTTTGCACTATGTAATCAAAAAAAAAGAGAATATTCAATGAATTTCGATTTAACAAGGAGCAATTACTGATTATTAATTCTATACATATATTTCAGATGATATAAATAAATGATTTCAATATTATATTCGTATTTCATGCTTCTATTACATAGTCAAACCGAAATTGAAGGCGTGATGTGATCCATTGCAAAGTCAATACAAAAAAAAAAGAACATTTCAAATTTTGTTATAAACATATATATATATATATATATCCTCATCGAGGTTAAAATTTGGTTCTGTCCATAATTCAAATGAACTATTATTTGTGACATGCAAATAATATTTGCTTTCATTGATTCTCATTGCAATTAATATCGAATATAATATAATTGGATATTTTATTTTTTTTAAATAAAACAAATTTCTTATCTTTACAGTCAAACAATATAAAAGTAAAAAGAAATCTAAATTATTAACAATGGATCATCAAACTGATGATAATACTCATCAAAATGATGATGCACATCAAAATGATGATGGTCAACAAATTTTAACTATTGCACAATTGGCCGTACCTTCATATACATCAAATGATATTATCGATTTGATATCAACATCATCATCGTCACTACCTCCACCATCTTCATCAGCATCATCTAAACTATCATTTAATAGTACTGATTTACATAATGCAAATTTAGTAGTGGCAAATAAGAAACAACAATGGAAAACTTGTATGAATTATACATTAAAACAAATGGAAAAATATAATCCACGTATGAGTACAACTGAACGTGTTTTAAATTGGAAAAATCAAATCGATATTGAGAATGAAAACGTTTTAGATAAGTGGCGGAAGGTATTAAAAATTTTTTAGTCATAAAATGAATACATTTTTATCATTTGTATAATATGTGTTTGTCTGAAATATATATTTTTGGCAAAACAATAATTAAACGTGAATAAAGTTATTGAAGATGATTCTTTTTCTCTTATAGGACAGTATATCTTCTGTATCTGATGATGTACCAGACGATAATTTATTATTGGACAAATTAATAAATAATGGACACAATAAAAAGAAATTAAAAAAGGGAATTAATATACGTCGTGTTTTAAGAAAATATAATAAATCTACTCCTTTGGCAACTAAAGTTCGTGTTAACTATAATAAAAATAGTAAAAGGACCATTTTATTAAAAGATAATAATACATCAGCACATAATGTTATTTTAAGTAATAAAAAGAAACCGCCTAATGATCAACAGATAAAATTGGATAAAAATATATTTAAAATACCACGAAAACCAAATAAAAAATTAAATCAAAATAATATTGATATTGATGAAAATAACGTCAAATGTAATAATAATGAAAATGAAGATGATAATAATGTTGACAATAATGATAATGATGTTGAAAATAGTGATAATGATGTTGTCCATAACGATGATCAATGTAACAACCATCATCACCATAATAACAAAAAAAAATCAACAATTAATTTACATAAAACTGAAGAACAATCTAATAATACAAATGAAAGTTTAAAAGATAGTTCACAAGAAGAATTCTATAAGTATTTAGGCATCGATACAAATCCTAGTCAAATAAAAGCGGCAGAAAAATTTCAAAAACAATCTGTAAGACGTTCATTACGTGTACGTTTACAACAACCTAATAGTACCAAAAGTTCAAGTAATGATGATCGTTTAACAACAGATAAAAATAATATATTATTATTAAATAGTAATAATATTGGTATACAAAACAATGATCATAATATTAATAAAAAATGTATGCAATACAAAGAAAATATTCACAATCAAATCGAAAATGATGATAAAATTGTTGGTGCTATTGATAATAGTCATAAAAATAATAATAACAGTAATAATAATCAATCTATAAATAATGATAAAACTAACAGTAGGTCCAGTGTTACTGATTACAGTGAAGGTAAAATATTTAATACATTTTATCATAATACAAGACAACAAAAATTACGTCATAGCTCTCCATCACACATTAATAATGAATCTAATTTCAATGGTACAGCTAGCACATCAATATTTGATGCAAATTTAAGTGAACCATCAATAATTGATAATAATATAAATAATAATAATAGTAATAGGACATGTAATCATAATAATATACATAAGATTAATAATAAGTGTACACAAAGAAATCCTATTAATATAATAACTAAATCTGTAACAGAATGTAAAATAAAACTAGTTCAACGTTATGTTTATCATAGAACAAATTTGCATACCAATAACTATGTTATTGATTATAATTCTGCAGGACATAATAAAGTGTATAAAGTAAAAAATTTAATACAGCCCACAAGAAAGAGAACTTGCATTAAAAAATGTACGCTTTACGATCAATTTATTATTTCTAAATATAATAAAAACAATAATAATAACATTATTAATAATAATAATAATAGTAATAATAATAATAGTAATAATCATAATAATAATGCCAATAATATTGTGATGGCAAGAAAAATTTGTTTAAGTACAATAAAATTAGATGCTGATAATAATTATTTATTAACAAATGATGATAATTTATCAACAAAATCAATATCAATAAATGATATCAATTTACCATCAATATCAACATTAAAAAATTTGGAAAATTTATTATCTAACAATGAAAAGCCAATATTGAAAATTGATTTAGAAGATAATGTTTTATTGCAAAAAACTTTATCTAATTTATCATCGCCCAATAAAACCAATGAAAATTTAAAAGACAATAATAATAAGTTAAATGCTTTAAAGAAGAAACAGAAAAAAATTAATAAATATTTTATTAACAAAACTATATCAACAGTTAATATACGACGAATGGCATCACCAAATAATAACAATAATAGTCGAAATATTGCAATTAATTATTTACTTCGTACAAAGAAATCAATATTACGTAATGGTAAACGTCGACTATTATCACAACCAACTGAATCATTGGAATTTGCATTAAATAAAAAATCGGTAATTATTAAGAGAAAATTACAAACTGAAAAAGTTAATGTAACGTCGACATCACCTTTAGCTATTATTATTAATTCACCATCGATTGATGAACCGGCAATAATTAATGTAGAACCAGAACTACAACAACAAACGGAACAAGATGATATTAATAATATTGATGATATTGATAATGTAATAAATTTTTCAAATAATGATATGGAAATGGTTGAAGAGAAATTTTTGAATTCATTGAAAACAGATAAAGTAATGGATAAAATAAATTCAGATGATATTGAAATTATTAATATGGAAACAATAACAACATCAACAACAACATCATCAACAACATCATCATCAACAACAACAACAACAGCAACAACAATAACATCAACAGCAACAGCAGTAACAACAGCAACAACATCAACAACATCAACATCATCAACAACAGCAACAGCAACAACAACAACATTGACTAATCAAAATTTACAGAATAAATCAACTACAGAAGATATTGCTTGTACTGTCGTCGTCGAAAAATCAAAATTCCCATTAAATCCATTACATAAAGATTACGGTTGTGTTCTAACAATTTTCTATATTAATGATATAATTATTGTGGTACAAGAATTTCAAATAAGTTTCTGGAAATGTCCAATGTTAAATAATATTTTCGGTATGGAAAGTACATGGAAATTACTTGGTGATGTTGCCAGAAGAAATGATGGTAATTACTATTATTATTTATTGTCATATATAAAATTATACACAAAACAGATAAATGGTATTTGTGTCTGTCCATGAATTAATTATCTGGGTATTTACACAATTGATATTATCAAATAGTATTTATTCTTATCTATTATCGAATTTAATTCATTTAAATCATTTATTTAGGTTTAACGCCCATATTTTAATTGTGCTTTATAAGCATGTAATGTTTTGTTTAATACACCGATATAACTTAATGATTGCATAACTTCCGAAGTTATCGCCTAAGATTAATTTATAGTCTTGCATATTATATTTTATTAGAATTTTAAATTAAATTAGATTTATATGGTACGAAACAAAATGATATGTGAAATTTTGTATCTGCCATAATAAAGATTTGAGTGCATATTATCTCAAACTTGATTCCATAATTATTTAACTAATTGTGCGTAATCAAGTTATGTAACGCGGATCAGATTTTTTTCTAAAATACTGTTGGATATTATCGTCATTATTTGGCAATATTTAAAACAATGTTATTTTGTTTAGTTTGATCAACTTGTATCTTGGTCTGCACATTACATTTATTATAACCATTTTATTTTTCTATTGATTATTTGTACAATTCAATAGGTTGTCTTTTTAAAGAATTTTCTTCATTACACATTTTAACTATTATTATTATTATTATTTCCCATATAGATATTGAAATTGAATCACCATTTCAAAATCGTTTTTGTTATAATGAAACAGAACCGATTTACATTGAATTACGTGGTAAACATTCAAATCCAGAAAATTCACGTGAACGTGATTTCACTTCGACCTATTTAAATGTATATTTTTTGAAAACTTGTGAAAAGAAAATGATAACCAATAGTAATGAATTAACATTGTTTTCTGTAAATTTAGATATTATTTGGGGGTAAGTAATAATAATTTGTTGTGTAAAAAAATTATGATGTATTCAAATTTCAAATCCAAAAATTAATTTTATAGATTACCAAATAGTATACGTTATACAAGTATACCGAATGGTACAAGTTTTATGATGTCATGGTCGGAAAAGCATTTAACAAGCATAAGATGTGGTATATGTGAATATCATTTTACAACAAAATCAGACACTGTCCAAAGTATGAAAATATTTCCTTTTACAGAAAATATCGTACAGAGATTAAGTTATTTTCAAGGTAAATTATGTGAATAATGTGAAAAATGGATTTATAAAACAAATAATAAGTTTCTTATGTTTGTTTTTTATTTTTTGTATTATGCTAGACTTATGTTTGTTTGATTATTTTTATTATTATTTTTTTTTTTGTCATTTTTTTGAAGATGATTTTTATTTTGTTCATAGCGTTCTATTGCCCTATTAATATTGACTTTTTTTTTTTTTACTATTCACAAAGTTAATATATTCTTTAAAATGTGTTACATTAAATGTAACGTATCGACGGATGTTGTATTTTTTTGGAAACAGTACGATCATATGTTTATAAATATTATTTTTATAATAATTTCAATTACAAGATCATATTGTGTACTGATTATTCAATTCAACTTGTAACTAAATCATAAGTCCTTGTGAAAATTATGGAATTAATGTTCATAGGATGGCAGTAAGAATTTTGGCAAAGTAAATACTCTTATGCCAAATCACTAACAACTTGAGACATAAAATCTATTTTCTGTTTTTTTTTTTTTTTTTTTTTATTTATTCTAAACACAATACAATTATCCATTTTGTGTGTCTAGTGGTCTGGTGTATGTAAAAAATAAATTAAATTTTATTATTCAAATTTTATAGATAAACTTATTGGTTTCGGTTATTCTATGATTACAATGTGGCATTGTGAAACTGGTGATTTATTACTGAATGTTGATATTGATTTACCAATTGGTGATAATTTAGGATGCTTTTTAAATGATTACATTGTAAGTTTGATTTGTATTTTTTGTTTTTGTTTCTTTTTTTTTTACTAAATATCTAATTTCTATTCTTTAATTATGTTATTTATTATATATTTTTATTGTATTTTTACAGTCAGACAAATATATGCTTCTCGTACAATTATTCAATTCTGGTAATAGTAAATTTGTTAAGTTACTAGCTATTAATTTATCAAATACACAATATTCTTGGAAAATTATACATTCGCATGTACTACCATTGGATTTCGGAGAGTAAGTTTATATTTTTGTGGGGGGGGGGGCGGTTGTTGATGGTTAAATGGATTTAAACAAATCAATTTGAAAATCCAATTTTATTGTTTTTTTGATAATATTTTCTATTATTCTCTTTTATTTTCGTTACAGTGTTTTATCATCTTATATAAATTCATCTGATATATTAACAGTTACATTCAGAAATGGTGCTTCGTTTTCAATAAGTTTATCGAATCCTCAATCAATTTGTATTCGTCAATCAAATAGTTTAATTCAAACATTTGTACAAAATGATAAAATCATTCAAGTTAGTAAGGAACATTTGGTGATAAGGTCATTAAATGAATACTTTTTAGAATTAAATGTGGTAAAGTAATTTGTTTTTTTTTTTTTTTTTACTTTTTTCTTCATTATTGTATTATTGTATAATATTCAATATGTTTCTATTTTTCAATGTTAATTTTAATTATTATTAAAAAATAATATAAGCAAATATTATTAAGAATTTATAAATTTATATGTTACGTTCTCACAAGAAGAATTGATATAAATTTAATTATTGCTATTTTGGTTATTTTGCTTTATTTGCTGAAGTTTATTCATTTTTAAAAAGGGAAAACGAAACGAGTTTTCCCTAAATTATTTGTATATTAAATATAAGAAAAATTACTATACTATTTGTTATTCGCCCTTGTAAGAATATTTCATATGAATTTTGGAAAGATTAATTAGATTTAATAAATGAAGTATTTATTTAATTTTATTTACCGTTTATTCATAGTTTATAGTAGTAAATAAGTTAGTTTT